>WSYH01010731.1:7084-22482 GCA_036426205.1 Ascaphus truei | reverse complement strand
GTGACCGGCATCATCTGCGTGGTCTTTCTCAAGTGACCGGCATCATCTGCGTGGTCTTTCTCAAGTGACCGGCATCATCTGCGTGGTCTTTCTCTGGCATTGCCAGTCACTTGAGAAAGACCACACAGATGCTCGAAACGTTGTGCTGTACTGACTAAATACATTTATAAATAAGTTTATTCTAGTCCAAACGGTGCCCCAGCGGGGTGCCCTTTGTTCTCCGGACCTGGTACTTCGCCCTTCCCCGCTCACCAAACCGTTTTCTCACCTCTGCACACCCCCTCTCTCCTTTGAACTTTGGTGTCTATGCAGACCTCCCGGCGCCTATGTAGATACCCGGGCTGACTGTACAGACATTTATACATACTGTATAAAACATTAAAACACTTTTAATAAACTCATACTTCGTGAGGGACCTTATACCTGTGAGGGAAATGGGACTGGGATACTGGGGCTCGGAAACCAGGATTCTGGGGGACACTGTGTAGCCCCGGGGAAATTCACCTCGCGTAACCACAAATTATGCCAGTACGTCAGGAAGAATTACAGAACTAACGGTAACTTTGTCTCCCGAACTCCTGCAAACAAGATAAATACATTTCGACCCAAATATCCCACCTTAGACTCCCACTCACAAAGTTTCATGTTTATTGGGGAAGGGGAACATGTAAAACCACCAAACAGGCCAGGTTTTTGGTGCTTCTGTAGCTGCAAGGGACCCACGGTTTCCAGTGGTAACCAGTCGGGCTTCACCTTTATTATGAAGATTGGCTAACCCCTACCGTCACAGTCATAACCCTTAACCCCCACGTGGGAGACAGAAACTGCCACGTGTCACAGCCCTAAACCCACACGAGAAAGACGGAAACTGCCACGTGTCACAGCCCTAAACCCACACGAGAAAGACGGAAACTGAAACGTGTCATATCCCTCAACCCACACGAGAAAGACGGAAACTGCCACGTGTCATAACCCTTAACTCCAAAGAGAGAGACAGAAACTGCCACGTTTGATAGCCCTGAAACCCCACGAGAAAGACGGAAACTGCCACGTGTCATAACCATGACGAAGGAGACAGAAATTATCACTTGTCAGTGACTAGTGGAGAAGTCAGCGTGTGGTAGATTAGTCAGTATTTATTATTTATTTATAAAATATTTTACCAGGAAGTAATACATTGAGAGTTACCTCTCGTTTTAAAGTATGTCCTGGGCACAGAATAAGACAAATAATACATGGTTACAAATACAGTTACATAATGAGCAGGGTATACATTATATACAAGACATTGCATGCACAGTTAAAGATAATATATATTATAGGCGTATGTAACAGTTACAGACCAGATTAAAATGTGTGACAGCCTTAGATTTGAAAGAACTTAGACTTGTGGCTGTGAGAGTCTCCGGTAGGTTGTTCCAGTTTTGGGGTGCACGGTAAGAGAAGGAGGAGCGGGCGGATACTTTGTTGAGCCTTGGGACCATAAACAGTCTTTTGGAGTCAGATCTCAGATGATAGGTGCTGCATGTGGTAGGGGTGAGGAGCTTGTTCAGATAGATGGGTAGCTTGCCCACAAAGTATTTGAAGGCAAGACAGGAAAGGTGAACTTTGCGCCTAGACTCAAGTGATGACCAATCTCGTTCTTTGAGCATTTTGCAGTGATGTGTGTCGTAGTTGCATTGGAGAACAAAATGGTAAAGAAGTCGCGGTGTGGTAGATTAGTCAGGGACTGGGGTAGAGTCAGAGTGTGGTAGATTAGTCAGTGACTGGGGTAGAGTTAGGGTGTGGTAGATTAGTCAGTGACAGGTGGAGGTCACGGTGTGGTAGATAAGTCAGGGACTGGTGGAGAAGTCAGGGTGTGGTAGATTAGTCAGGGACTGGTGGAGAAGTCACGGTGTGGTAGATTAGTCAGTGACTGGTGGAGAAGTCAGGGTATGGTAGATAAGTCAGTGACTGGTGGAGAAGTCAGGGTGTGGTAGATTAGTCAGGGACTGGTGGAGAAGTCACAGTGTGGTAGATTAGTCAGTGACTGGTGGAGAAGTCACGGTGTGGTAGATAAGACAGTAACTGGTGGAGAAGTCAGGGTGTGGTAGATTAGTCAGGGACTGGTGGAGAAGTCTCATGGTTGTGTAGATAAGACAGTAACTGGTGGAGAAGTCATGGTGTGTAGATAAGTCAGTGATGTTGGGAGAGTACGGTGTGGTGAAGTATCAGTGACTGGTGAAGTAGAATATAGGTGTGGTAGTTATTCAGTGAGGTGGATAAGTCGGGTGTGGTAGTATAAGCAGTAACTGGTGGTGAAGTCAGGGTGTGGTAGATTAGTCCAGTGGATGTAGAAGTCAAGGGTGTGGTTAGATTAGTCAGGTGACTGGGTAGAGTCAGGTGTGGTATAGTAAGTCAGTGACTGGGTAGAGTCAGGGTGTGGTAGATAAGTCATTGATGGTGGATAAGTCAGGGTGTGGTAGATTAGTCAGTGACTGGTGGAGAAGTCATGGTGTGGTAGATAAGTCAGTGACTGGGGTAGAGTCAGGGTGTGGTAGATAAGTCAGTGACTGGTGGAGAAGTCACGGTGTGGTAGATAAGTCAGTGACTGGTGGAGAAGTCAGGGTGTGGTAGATTAGTCAGTGACTGGTGGTGAAGTCACGGTGTGGTAGATAAGTCAGTAACTGGTGGAGAAGTCAGGGTGTGGTAGATTAGTCAGTGACTGGTGGAGAAGTCAGGGTGTGGTAGATTAGTCAGGGACTGGTGGAGAAGTCATGGTGTGGTGGATTAGTCAGGGACTGGTGGAGAAGTCACGGTGTGGTAGATTAGTCAGGGACTGGTGGAGAAGTCAGGGTGTGGTAGATAAGTCAGTGACTGGTGGAGAATCTGTGTTTTTTGCAGGAGGTCATGGTTAGTTGGCTCACCTCCTTCCTCTATGTCGCCCCAGCCTCCAATGTAGCAATCGGTCATGCTTAATACATCAGAAGTTTTCCCTGGAAGGCAGGCCGGCTGTGTGTAGTCATTAAAGGCAATTGGTTCTGCTATGTTGATGAGGGCGACGTCATTGCGCTCAATCTCTGGGTCGTAATGCTCATGTACAATTAGATTCTCTATCCCTCGAACCTGAGTTTCTGGTCCTAGGTCAGACAGCTGGTTGGCTCCAAATACCAATCTCCATGAGTAGATGGTCCTGAAATCACCAGAGCACAGGGATGTCAGGGACTAGGGTCTCAGGGGCCACGAAAATAGAGAAACAGACTGGGGGCTTCCTGGGGGCTACAAAAGCAGGGAAAACTTCTGATGTATTAAGCATGACCGATTGCTACATTGGAGGCTGGGGCGACATAAGGGAAGAGGTGAGCCAACTAACCATGACCTCCTGCAAAAAACACAGATTCTCCCACAGTCACTGACTTATCTACCACACCCTGACTTCTCCACCAGTCCTGACTAATCTACCACACCGTGACTTCTCCACCAGTCCCTGACTAATCCCACCACCATGACTTCTCCACCAGTCCCTGACTATCTACCACACCCTGACTTCTCACCAGTCACTGACTAATCTACCACACCCATGACTTCTCCACCAGTTCTGACTTATCTACCACACCGTGACTTCACCACCAGTCACTGACTAATCTACCACACCCTGACTTCTCCACCAGTCACTGACTATCTACCACACCGTGACTTCTCCACCAGCATCACGACTTATCTACACACACACTGACTCTACCCCAGTCACTGACTTATCTACCACACCATGACTTCTCCACCAGTGTCACTGACTATCTACCACACCGTGACTTCTCCACCAGTCACTGACTATCTACCACACCCTGACTCTACCCAGTCACTGACTTATCTACCACAACCTGACTCTACCCAGTCCCTGACTAACTACCACACCCTGACTTCTTCCCACCATTCACTACTAATCTACCACACCCTGACTTCTCCACCGTTACTGTCTTATCTACCACACCCGACTTTCCACCAGTCACTGACTAACTACACACCCCTGACTTTCCACCAGTCACTGACTTATCTACCACACACCGTACTCTCCACCACAGTCACTGACTTATCTACCACACCTGACTTCTCCACCAGTTACTATGTCTTATCTACCACACCTGAACTTCTCCACCAGTCCTGACTACTAATCTACACACCCTGACTTCTCCACCAGTTACTGTCTTATCTACCACACCGTGACTTCTCACTCACGTCATGACTAATCTACCACACTGTGACTTCTCCACCAGTCCTGACTAACTATACCACACCCTGACTGCTCCCCAGTCAACTGACTTATCTACCATACCCATGACTTCTCCACCAGTCACTGACTAATCTACCACACCGTGACTTCTCCACCAGTCCTGACTAATCTACACACACCCGGACTTCTCCACCGTCCCGACTTATCTACCACACCGTGACCTCCACCTGTCACTGAACTAATCTACCACACCCTAACTCTACCCCAGTCACTGACTAATCTACCCACACTCTGACTCTACCCCAGTCCCTGACTAATCTACCACCACCGCGACTTCTTTACATTTTGTTCTCCAATGCAACTACGACACCACATCACTGCAAAATGCTCAAAGAACGAGATTGGTCATCACTTGAGTCTAGGCGCAAAGTTCACCTTTCCTGTTTGCCTTCAAATACTTTGTGGGCAAGCTAATACCCTCTGGAAGGCAGGCCGGCTGTGTGTAGTCATTAAAGGCAATTGGTTCTACTATGTTGATGAGGGCGATGTCATAGCGCTGAATCTCTGGGTCAAAATTCTCATGTACAATCAGCTTCTTTATCCTTCGAACCTGAGTTTCTGGTCCAAACTCAGACAGCTGGTTGGCTCCACATACCACTCTCCATAAGGAGATGTTCCTGAAATCACCAGAGAACAGGGACATCAGGGACCAGGGGCAGAGGGGTTACGAACTGATAGAAAAAAACCGGGGGCTTTCCTGGTGGGGTCACTCAAATTTCAGGGGCCCCAAATAAAACTCAGAGAGACAACGAGAAGTAACATTTTGCAGAGACCATAGAGTCAGATCCCATGGTTTGCCGCAATGACAGAATGGTCCCTCATGCCAGCTGACGCAGCCATGGCGGCCAGCCAAGTGGGGGCCCGCAAAACGTGTCAGCCGGGAGCAGAAAGAGCGTGCTTGCTCCCAGCTGTGTTTAAAAAAACCATTGGCTGCTGCCCTGCTCCTCCCCGTCCCGCGCCCTGGCTGCGTCATCCCCCGCTCGCGCCTGCGGGATGGAGAGGGGCCAGGGAAGACCGGAGCTGAGGGAGAGTTTCCGTCAGGTAAAACAGTGTTAATATAGTACCCGGCAACAACAAAATACTGTGTCTTATTACCGCAATTTTATGGTTAACCTGGACATTAATAATTTACCGGGTGCGAGATTTCCCCCATAGTCGCAATGCGCAAATTAACTGGACTCATGGCTAATATTTCTATCATAGGCTTCTATAATATCAATTATTACAATACCGGCATAGAAATACCGGCATAGAATACAATACAATACAATACCGGTATTACAATACCGGCATAGAAATAACACCGGCATAAAGGGGTTATTACACCCCCAAAAAATACCTACCCCCGTTGGCCACCTTAGTGGCTAGTAAAGCATTGCCATTCAATGCCTTACTAACCGCTAAGGTAATCAAGGGGTTAAGCCCTACCACCCTCCAAATCCTGCCAATACCCACCCCCGCAGGCCTAATTACCCACTCCAGGGCGACTACCCTCTATCCCTGCATCCCGCTGGGGCAAGTACAGTAATCCAATTTGTATTACAGGTCAACATTGATTGCCAATGTGGCTATCTAGGTCTCTAGGTATCCATAGAGAGGGCCTAGGTAATCACAGTGACAATCTATGGCTTTACGTTTTAAAAAAATGTTTTTATTATTTGTGATGAAATGTTTTTTTTTTTTTTTTTTAATTGTATTTGGAATGGCCAAAAGCCCTATTATTAGCCACATTTGTGCAATGGAAGTAGTTGCCCTGGGAAGGGTGGTGTGGTAACACTAAGGTGGCCTAGGGGGATAGGTAGTGTAGTGTAAAATAGATATAATGTTGATATCATATTAAAATAGTTTTGCCATTTTTACACTATGGAGCATGCGCTTCTTCTTCGTGTGTTAGATTTCCTTTTGGATGTGGTCCGACTTCCCCAGAAGCTGCTGGTCTCCAGTCCATTCAGCTCACCTTCAAATCACGTTTTGTTTCCTTTTCCTTTTTTTATGGACACACTTTGCATACACAGTATATGGACTTTTCTTTAATTTATCTAGTCATATATTGACTTAATTATTTATGTTTATTCAGATACACCAAGCACTATCATAGCTAAGCAATGACTAATTGTATAATCACAATTTTGTTTCTATATATATATAATAATAATAGCAGTATGTTTTTGCAAATGGGATTATAAATGGCACACCACTGTTTAAGAAAAATTAGCAAGGTGTTTGCTTTTGGTGCTCACCTTCCGTTGATCCTGCCGTCCCAAAGCTGGATCCTAAATACTGGCAAGGTAGGAGAAAAAAGAAGGAGCACACAAAATATAGTGGTATCAAAAGATTACCAAATGTATTGATGCATCAGAGCTTAATGTGGTAACCTGTGTTTGGTTTGAGGAAGGGACTTTGTGTCCTGAAACGTTACCACATTAAGCTCTGATGCATCAATACATTTGGTAATCTTTTGATACCACTATATTTTGTGTGCTTCTTCTTTTCTCATACCTTGCCAGTAGTATGTTCTTGTATAGCGCTGCTAGTTGTACGCAGCGCTTTACAGAGACATTTTGCAGGCACAGGTCCCTGCCCCGTGGAGCTTACAATCTATTTTTTGATGCATGAGGCACAGGGAGATAAAGTGACTGAAGGACGGTATTCCGTTATCTCTTTATAACATTCTAGCCACAATGTGTAGTCTTGATTTAAGAAGAGACTAGTGCCAAAGTCTTTGTACCTTATGCACTCACCCAGTATCTCTTCAAGTATTCGCTCTAGTTCCTCACATTTTAGTCGCTCGCGGAGGACTACTTGCTCCAGTTTATCTTTCCATTTTCCCACCTCCTCTTTTACTCGCATAGCAACGAGTACTTCCACTCGTCACGTACTCTCCTTGTCCGTGTTACTCGTGCGACGATCCGTATCTGGATCAGCATCAGTTAGCTTCAGTACTTCAACCTTGGCGGAGTTCTCCAACTCCAAGTGTACCCCGTGGCGCCTCTCTTTTACAGTCGGCAGACTTGTAGATTTGGGCCTCTCTTTCTTGACCCATTAATTTACTCCGACAGTAGCACCGCTGGATAGCCAGTGACACCTTTCTCAGCGTGCGATAGCAGACACATTTCCGTCTCATTCTCAGAGAATGCAGCTTTATAGCAGCTGCTTTCATGGCAAGGAATTTACTCCGGACCCGTGGGCAAGGTGCGGCTGGATTTTTTTGCGCTGCTCCACCGTAACATGGACCTTGTGTTCTGCGTTTTGTGGAAAGCAGGTTGTAGTGCTGCAACGACATTGCAGATACGCTTATAGGAACGCACAGCTTGCTTGGTTATGACGTAGGATCTATAATTGGACTGAATAACATTTGCAGCTCTCGTCACAACCCTGTTGTGTCTTTGTTGCATATACTTCCTAACATTTGGCTGTAGAAGAATCACTAATTCCTTCAAGTAGTCAAACATCTTTCTTTGCTGCTTCATTCTCCACAATGACTGAATAACCCGAGCTGCTTTACTCTGGTGAAAAAGCAGACGAGCTTCCCTCCACCTGTAGGTGGACTGTATGGTGACAGTCGCAGAGCGTTTACACAAATAGCTTTCTCTCGCCACCCTTCTTTGGATAAATGCTCTGTAGCATTTCTGGTGTTAGAATGCTTTTCTCGCTTTGAAGCAGGTTTAGTTCATCAGTGAGAGACCTCTGTTTATTGAGTACATCCTGCAATTCTCCTCTCAGAGCCTCCATGTCTTCTCTGTGCTGGCTCTGAGATTGCATCCCTGTATCCTTCTTCAAATTTTGGAGCTCTGCAGATTTCTCCTCTAGTGCCGCAACTGCTTTGCTTTTCCATGCTACTTTCTCCTGGGCGTACTAACTTTTGGGAATGGAGCAGCCTCTCTGCTCCTCTAGCTCCAGTTTCTGGACCTTCTCCCACTCCCTCTCATACAGAGTCACCCGGCCACTAAGCTCCGCCTCCAGCGAGGCTCTGGTAATGCTCAGCATGGCCTTCAGCTCCTCATACTGCACTGCGGGGACTCACTGGGTACTCAGATGCTCCTGCAGCACTTGTACTTTGTTAGCAGCCTGGATACTTTCTTCCTGTAGAACTTGCTGCTTCTCCTCAACATCCGTCTGTTTCTCCTTTGTCTCTTGCAGACTTGTACGCAGTTCTTGCAGCTGGCTCTGCAGTAGGAGACACTTTCTTCTTGCAGAACTCTCTCAGAATTCTGCAGTGCATCCTGCACTTCTAACCTTTCCTGGGACAATTGTTTGTTCACTTTTTCTGCTTGGTAAACTGCTTATTCCCTTCACTGACCTGGTCAGTCAGATATGAATTTTCCTTTTCCAGACTTATATTTTCTCTCTTTTTACAGGCTCTATATCGCTCAGGACCTTCTCATAGGAATCCAGCAATGTACACAGCTCTGTGTTTAGACCATGGCCCTCATGGCTGAGAGAGTGAACCTCTTTCTGAGAGACTTCCAACTCTATTGCAATTGCGAATCTCTTGCTGAGCCTCCCCATATTATATATTTACAAAAAGGTCCCCCTGTGATGCACTCTACCTCACAGAATGATATAAATAAAATGTAACTTTTATTGAATATAATAAAATATTATATCAAGGATAACTGAACTATATTAAAATAAGTATTAAATCATGTATAAGCTGCGACTAAGTGACCGCATGGAGGACGAGAAAAGCTGCAATTGGGGCACTGATAATGTGGAGGTCTGAATTATTAACGTGTCCGTGGTTTATAACTAAATAGTGTGCACACGTGCAATGAACAACGATACAAGGTGACGTGTGATAGGTGAAAATGACCATAGGGGTCAAGTGACTCAGGATCCCTCAGGGACAAAGTGACTGTACAACATATATTATTAATAGTAACGGGCAGACCACTTTATATGTCAGTACGTCTTTTCAACCTCATCTACTATATGACTGTGTGACTCCCACTTATAAGGCAGGTCTCAATACCGACCACTACAGGGCATAGCTGCTCTTACTTATTACAGGACTGGCCCCAACCAGGAATAGAATCCCACAGGGCCCCGGGCTCCCCGTTATCACCCACCCTACCCCCCAAAGTGACAGGGTGTTCCTTACTCCTCCTCCTCGTTCTTGAAGCAGTGAGCGGCCGTCAGGACCCATTGGTTGTTCAGGATGGAGCCTCCGCACAGATGCTCATAATGGTCGTCCGTGGGATACTGGATGCTGACTAGCCAGGGCCAGTTCCCAGGCAAGGCATCTATCCCCCCCACCACTCGAGAACCACGCTGATCCTCCACCAGTGGCCGGTTCCCACAGGCTGCGGGAGAGACAAGGACACATCGGAATAAGCGAGGAACTGTGCTAAGGGGCAATGGTCAACGTAGCTTAAAATAAAGTAGTGGTGCTGAGTATTATTTAAAACAGATCCACATCTCGGTGTGAAATACATTTGTGGTACTCTGGGTGTTGAAATAAAATCTCTAACATAACACACAACTGAATAATTACATGGTGACCCCTTTGTAATGAGTCTCTCAATAACTCCTCTTATTTTCCCATATAACCTCTCCCTTTAACTCCTCCTATTGTGCCATTTAACCACTCCCAATAGCTCCTCCTATTGTGCCATATAACCGCTCCCTATAACTCCTCCTATTGCCCCATATAACCACTCCCTATAACTCCCCATATTGTCCCATATAACCTCTCCCTATAACTCCTCCTATTGTGCCATATAATTGCTCCCTATAACTCCTCCTATTACCCCATATAACCACTTCCTATAACTCCCCCTATTGTCCCATATAACCTCTCACTATAACTCCTCCTATTGTGCCATATAACCACTCCCTATAACTCCTCCTATTACCCCATATAACCACTTCCTATAACTCCCCCTATTGTCCCATATAACCTCTCCTTATAACTCCTCCTATTGTCCCATATAACCGCTCCCTATAGCTCCTCCTATTGTGCCATATAACCGCTCCCTATAACTCCTCCTATTGTCCCATATAAACGCTCCCTACAATTTCTCCTATTGTTCCATATAAACGCTCCGTATAATTCCTCCTATTCCCCTATATAACCACTCCCTATAACCCCTGTGTGACGGTAGGGGGAGCTGGCATCATAAAACTGGGATGAAGCTCAGCTAGCTACCCATAAACCCATGTAACTTGGCCACCTATGTAAGGCTTGTGACGGTGAGGGGGTACCCAGGCCAGTAAATAAAGGTATTATGCCCGGCTGGGTGCCCCTGAGCCATATTGGGGAATTGTGATTGTCAGCTCTTCAACCCAGTAATGGCAGTAACACCGTGCTTGTATTAAAAATTGTGACTGTTTAAAAATCCCTGCAGCCTATCGGGAGTGTGTTCCATCGTGTAACGAGATTCATCGTGCGGTACAAAGTTGTAACATCGTAACCAAGATTTGTATCCAGCTGCTAAAGTTCGTAAGAACTAAGGACTTCTAAACCAATTCTACGGTGGTAGAACGAATCAAGCAGTACCGGCGGAGAACTCGGGGTTGCGAGCGATGCCCCTATCCAAAGACGGCTTCGGCTTTATTTGCCCACAACTCCGGCTCCTGGGAAATTGTGTCTAAAGACTCTGTTTCAAAAGATTTCGTTCTAGAAATAGAACATTTCGTTTTGCCCCGTCCCAGTAAGTGTAATTTTGTAGTATTTTGTAAATCAAGCTGTGTATGTTCATTGTGTAAATACATTTCAATTTATTTTATCTCTTGCTTTGCTTAATCAAAGGATCTGGGAAATTTTGGTGTTAAAAGTTCTGGTCTCCCGTGACAGGCTTTTTTTCTGGTGGCAGAGGTGGGATCTGATTGAGCCAATGATATAGTATCCTGCGGGGTGCTATAGCATATAGTGAGACTCGAAAATTGCGAGCTCCCAAAGCTAAAAGTAGCAAACACACGATTTACAAAAGTGCGAAAGATACAGCCACCCTTTTGTTCCCATAACTTTTTGCCTGCGGGTGAAACATGGACAGGCGAGCAGGACGATTCAGGACTTGGGATTGTGCCCAGATCATTGTCCGGTGTGAAAGTTATGGACTACCGATGGCTGGTCGGTCAAAGGTGGTACTGGAGGAGGACTTGGAGAGACATGAATCAGGCATTGCTTATCCTGCAATCATGGAGCCCGTAACTGCAGCCGCAGTGATTATACTTCGACCCGGGGCACAGGAGGCTGATCCAGCCATGGAGAGAGATTGACAAGAGAGGGTGCTCACCGGAATAATGGTGAAGAACTGAGTCTGGGGGATACGGGAGGGATTGTCCCATCGTGCCAGTAGTCCCCGTGGCTACTGGACTTGCTAACCCTGGACTCACAGCACTTCTTGCCTCATGGGGGGAAGGAGCTAAAGCTGATGAGTAAATAAAGAGTAAAGCTGGCAGCTCTACACGGACGGACAAGTGTCCCCTCACTCTCACTTGGTCAACGCTGGTGCCACAAAGGGACTGGGAGCTGGGGATGCACCCCTTGTATGTATGTATGTATGTATGTCTTTATTTGTATAGCGCCATAAAATGTACATAGCGCTTCACAATAGTAATACATGTCATATAAATAACAAATATAAATAACAGATCATGGGAAATAAGTGTTCAGAATTGACTGTAAAAGTAACATAAGGAGGGTCCCTGCTCCGAGGAGCTACAATCTAATTGGTAGGTGGGAGAAACGTCAGAGACAGTAGGGGGAATACTAGTAAGTGCCTGTCTGCAGGGGCCAAGCTTGTGTCATGTGTCCATGATTATCCAGTGCTACTCATATGCTTCTTTAAGCAGATGTGTTTAAGGTGGGTCTTAAAGGTGGATTACGAGGGTGCTAGTCGGGTACTGAGGGGAAGGGCATTCCGAGGTGTGTGGGCAGAGAAAGTGAGAAAGGTTTAAGGCGGGAGAGAGCTTAGATACAAAAGGGGGTAGTAAGAAGATTCCTTGAGAAGAACGCAAGAGTCGTGATGGTGCATAGCGAGAAATTAGGGCGGATAGAGCAGAGGAGGCAGAAGAGTGTAAAGCTTTAAAAGTGAGCAGTAGTAGATTGAGTGTGAGATACGCGATTTAATCGGAAGACCAGAGAGGGGATTTCAGGAGGGGAGACGCTGAGACGATTTAGGAAAAGAGTAGCGTGATTCTGGCAGCAGCGTTAGGATAGATTGTAGGGGGAGACAGGTGAGAGGTAGGAAGGCCGGCCGACAGCAGGAGGTTGCAGTAATGAGACGTTGAGAGAATGAGGGCCTGAGTCAGAGTTTTAGCTGTGAGGTAACAGAGGGGAAAGGGCGTATCTTGTGTGATATGCGGAGGAAAAAGCGACAAGTTTAGAAAACGTTTGAATAAATGAGGGGAATGAGAGGAGAGATCAAGTGGACCCCTAGGGCAGCGTGTGGGTACTGGGTGAATGATCGTATTCCAATAGCAATGTGGAAGGATGTAGTAGGGCAGTTTGGGAGGTAGTATAAGAGTCTCTGTTTTGCCATGTTAAGTTTCAGTCGGCGGAGAGGGCCATCCAGGATGATATTCCAGAGAGGCATTCAGAAACTTGGTCTGTATAGCAGGTGTTGTAAGGTCAGGGATGAAAGGAAATTTGTGGTCGTCGCATAGAGGTGATTTTAAACCCAAAGATGTGATTAGGTCACCTAGAGAGAGTGTGTAGAGAGAAAGAGAAGGGGTCCCAGGACAGAGCCCTGGGGTACCCCCCACAGAGAGATCAATAGAGGAGGAGGAGGTGTTAGCAAAAAGAGACACTGAAGGTACGATGGGAGAGGTAGAGGAGATCCGCAGATAAAGCTTTGTTCCGAATACCAAGAGTATGGAGAATGTGAAGGAGAAAAGGGTGGTCCACGGTTTGTCGAATGCTGCAGAGAGGTCGAGTAGTATATGGCAGAGTGTAATGACCCGTCTTTGGCAGCATGAGGTCTTCAGTATTTTAGTGAGGGCTGTTTCAGTAGAGTGAGCAGTGCGGAAGCCAGTTGTAGAGGGTCTCGTACACAGATAAGTGTTGAGAAAGTGTTAGGCAATCGAGAGAATACAAGACGTTCAATTGGGAGTTTGGAGGCAAAAGGGCAGGAGGGAGACAGGGTCGATAGTTAGATGAACAGGTAGGGTCAAGCTTGCTGTTTTTGAGTAATGGTATAACGGTTGCATGCTTGAAGGATGAAGGAAAGGTACCAGAGTAGAGGGAAGAGTTAAAGATCTGTGTGAGCATAGGGATTGTTTGGAATTGCGAAAGAGACCCTGCAGGGCATCCCACGAGAAGATCAGGATGACTACGAACACGTTAAAGATTTGCTGCTGTTGAAGTATGCCCTCTCCCAAGAAGCTTACCGGGGCAAGTTCAGGACAGGGGAACGTTATCCCAAGGAGTCCTATGTGAACAATGGTGCCCGCATGGTAAGGCACTCAGTGGGTGGAGGGTTGTGGTGCTACAAAATACCACACGTTGCTGGACTTGATTTTCCAGGAGCAGTTACTGCAGCAGTGCCCCTCGGACGTGAGGGCATGGGTCTTTGACCGTAATCCTAAAACCCATGTGGAAGCTGTGAGGATGGCTGATGAGTATGTATGCAGCTGCTCCCTGATGGACGAGAAAGGGGCTCCCAAGAAACCGGCTGTGCCAGCCAAGGGAACCAAGGAGACTCTTCAGTGGGTACACAAGCCTGCAGCAGAGAACAGCGTTTCAAAAGTTCAAGCGTTTAAACCTGAGAGGAGATGCTATCTCTGCAGCAAAGTGGGTCACATAAGACCTGACTGTTCGGATCATGCCAAGTCCGGTGGACCACATCAGGGGCAACATTCTCCAGCTGCGAGGCCCGTCGCCCGTGTGCGGCTGGCACACACAGAGGAGTCAAGCACAGCCACGGAATCAACCCACAGAGGGACATCGGTGGAGAAATCTGCACTTGCCACCCCGGGACCAGCAGCGGAGACAGAGGGACATCAGGTTGCACCAGTCAGGTTGCAATCCAGTGATGTCCGGCAGAAGCATCTGCGTATGGTGACCGTCGAAGATCGGCAAACAGATGGCATACTGGACTCCGGGGCCACTGTTACCCTGGTCCAATCTGATATTGTCCGACCAGAGGATTTGGTCCCGGGCACCGGGATGCAAGTGAACATGCCAGATGGAGGACAGTGGTCACTCCAGGTTTCCCGGGTCTTTTTGGATTGGGGTGCCGGACATGGCATGAGGGAGGTGGGGGTATTGCCTGGGTTGGATGCTGAAGTTTTGCTCTGTAACGACCTGGGGCATGTAACCTGTGTGTTCACAGCAGAGCTGGCTCCTGTTGCAGCGATTACTAGGAGCCAGTCAAAGGATGGCAGCAGAACCAACCCCAGACCCCCTGCATTTGGGACCAACAGTTCCAGCAGTCTCTGCGGAGACCAGACAGGTAAGCCAGACTGCGGAGTCACAACTCTAGACTGACTTACCGTTCCCTTCCCCTGTTCCTGTATGCCCTGACTTAGACACTAAGGGTGGGTGGTTAGTGTTAGGAACAGAGTTTAGGGATGCGGTGAAAGCTGACCCCAGCATAGATGGTATGAGACTTTGGGCATCCAAGTCTTGGGAAAGTGAGGTGTCAGACCACTTTCTGTGGCACCGCGGGCTCTTGTATAGAGCCCAGACTGAGGCTCGTACCCAGTGGGAGGTCTTGGGTGCCTTAGCACGCCCCTCATCCGGCTTTTGTGGCACCCTTAATCCATGCTCTGATTGGACAGGTGCTGCTGGCCAATGTAAAGGATAGCCACAGAGGGCTATGTAAGAATATTATAGAATATCTGAGAGACATTCTGTGAAGGAGTTTGGATCTTGACTGTGACCAGCTGGAGATACATGTCAGAGGCTCTGCTGTGTGATCAGCCCTCTGATATCCTGGACGAGAAGCAGACAGGACAAGCCTTCCTGAAGCAGCCCCTGCACCTAGCGAGGCTAGAGTACTCCCCAGGTCCCTGCACCTAGCGAGGCCAGAGACTACTCCCCAGGTCCCTGCACCTAGCAAGCCTAGAGTCTCCTCCCCAGGCCCCTGCCCTTAGCGAGGCTAGAGTCTCCTCCCCAGGCCCCTGCACCTAGCGAGGCTAGAGTCTCCTCCCCAGGCCCCTGCACCTAGCGAGGCTAGAGACT
>WSYH01010730.1:0-22489 GCA_036426205.1 Ascaphus truei | reverse complement strand
GCCCTCTCCCCTGCCATCGCCGAACGGAGCCGCCATTGGACGCGGCGGCCCCCGCGATCGGCAGTCAGGTGAGGGGGTGCGGGCGTGCTGGGGAGACCTGGCTACACTCTCCCCCTGGTGGAAAATCCAACGTCCTCGCTTGGAGAACGCCATACCCTGACATAAGGTTACACAATAAAAAATTGCATGTCATAATTGGTACACTTATCAGGTCGACTTTACACCTCAGATTACATGGTACATCACACTCAATAATCGAGACGAGCTGAGACCATTTGTGGGGTGCCCCGAACTTAACATGTGGCCCGAACTGAACATGTGGGGGTACCTCACTTTTGCGTCCGTGAGCCTCCCCCAGAAAAATTTCTTGGAGAGCACACTCTGGAGTGACAGTTACTGGTTCTTCGCTACTTCCTCCCCCTGGTGGAAGGAGTAGCACAGTGTCTCTGAAGCAGACCTTTACCCGGTCATCCGCGGCAGGGATGCGGTAGACCAGGAGGCCAGGACCTTTCCCACGGTCCACTACTTGGCGGATGGGCCGCTTCTTCTTGGGTGCAAAGGAGGCAACTTTCGCTAAATCCCTCTTTACACAGTCTTTGTCCCTACATACTGGCGAGGCTTCCACTGGGAAGCGAGAAATGGGCCATGTCTCTTTCAGCAAAGTCTCTGTTTCACCTGGCAGGGGGTAAAGAGTAGACATCTTACCACTGCGGTGAATCACGGTGGCCAACAGGTCCTCAGGGACGCTGTCAGTTCCCACCTTGGCGGTATCGGGACCTGTCCCCAACTCTTCTGGAACAGTCCACTCACGCGCTGGAAACTCGGGAGCGTTGGATCCCAGTCCTGGGACCACTTGTGTCGGAGCGCACGGGCTCACACTCCGCTCAGGAACCGTAACTTTGGCCTTCTTCACGGCCACCTCCATCGGAGTCTGTGGGGAGCAAGGGGGTTCCTTACCACTCGGCTGGCTGACGATGGGCTTCTCTTCTTCCGGAAGGATCGGCGGTAGACACTGGTCCACTCTCTCCTCTGGACAGCTACCTTCTAATGAGGACACCTCCACCAGGACGCGATGCAGAGGGGAGCCCTTCGCCCGGGTGACCAGACTTAAGGAGCCATCGTGCTCCGCGGTCACCTGGAGGCTCACCCCCAACACCCCTGGGGCAGTCGACTCACCCTTGTCTTCGTTTGGTACTGGTCCCCATTCTAGGACCGATGGTACCTCTGCAGTAGGTCGGCCGGCCCGCTGTAGGGCACACGGGCCCATATCAGGATTCACTGAGATAGTTGGCTTGATGACTTCACTCGCGTGGTCCGCCGGCAGGCGCATCACCACGAGGGGTTGGTCACTGGAATCACTAAAAGAAGATGGGGGTACAGACACCTTACCCTGTGATTCCTCTGTGTCATCGCTGGGGTGGTTCGCCGAGAGGCACATCGCCACCGATGGGACTTCAACCTCTTTACCTGCGGATATCACGATAGACTCCTCCGCCAATGAGTCACCGGGGTCTTCTGCGATACAGCCAGTGGTTGTTGGTATGAAGCTGGCGTGCTCCGGTACCTCCACTGCGGTTTCGCTCTTCTCCGCCAATGGTTCGCTTGGCTCCTTAGCGGGCTGGGCAGGAGGTTCCTGCTCTACCACTAGGACATCCTCTTTGAGAGGATCTGGAACCGGTTCTGCAACATGGTTTTGGACACACGGGTCCACTGAGGCCTCTGAAATTAGGACAGACTGATTAGCAGTGTCACTCACTTTTGCAGAGGGGTCAGGCTTCCCCGCTTCTTCCTCAACTGGCTCCGTTGCCTGGGGTGTAATAGGCTTCAAGAACCGCACACCGCAGCATTCACATTCGGGCTCCCACGCCAGTGCACCTCTAGAACAGTCACAGGTGGGACTAAAGCACTGTACACCCGGTTCTCCGCCTACCTCAGTCGTTTTGAAGTCTAGCGGTAACTGGGACATGTCAGCTCCCTCGGCATAGGCTTCTTGCCAACAGGGGCACATTAGCATAAGGAGATCTATTCCTGGCGCTCGCCAGGGCACATACACATTAGGGTGTATCCCCTGACAGTCTATCTCATCCTCAGACATCATCTCATCCTCAGAGATCAAAGAGTCTATTACTGCATCGACGTAGGGTTGAAGATCACAGTGCTTGCTCCCCCTGGTGGAATCTGAAGGAAGGGCACTTTCTACAAGGGAGTGGTTTTGGCTCTGCACTGAGTCACTCACATCACAGGGGAGGGGCTCTGATTTTCGCGCCAAACCCGGACAGATTGTTGCAACATCTTGCTGTGCACGTTGGCAGTCAGCAGCACGTGCGCTCTCCTGATTTGGCGGGAGACACCATTTTGCTTCGTCTGCGTAGACTAGGGGGTACCCTTCTGAGGGGCCCCCGGGCATGAACAGTGCGGACGGTGCCTCTGCCAGGCATATATTCTCAGTGTGAGTTACAACAAACAGAATGGTTTTCCATGTGGACGTGGGATCTTGTTCCTCCTCTAAGACACATGTCCACGGCCACCCAGGAATTTTACACATATACTCCCGGACCTTAATTGCGGGTATAATAGTGGGAATGCCTCCTACCGCCACTACCTGGCCAGGTTCTAGATATTGCCTCAAAGCCCAGGCATGTACCTCGTGTCCGGACTTTACAAACATGGTGACAAAAATAGGGACGGGACAATTTAGAAAAAAAATGGAACAGGGCACCCCAGGTGGTATCTCAGCAGCGCCTCCAAATGTAACGGGTATTCCACCCCACCCAATCGCATATATAGTGTGGGTGAGTAGAACATGCGGTGTTACCGGTGTGGTGCGTATACCTGCAGGCTCACAGGAGGTCTGAGCCTCCGCTAGTGAGAGCCTGGGGTGAATCCTCTGGAACGTATCTTCTTTCAGCGCCTCCACCTATGTAGGATTCTATGGGAATGTAGAATGACCCTACATAGGAACCCACTCAGAAACCACACACACAGTGATTATATAACTAAGGACTTTACTAACATATAATCATAACCTGTGTCCCTCTCACGAGGAGACACTGACAGTGACGTCTCGCAGGACGATTCCCCAACACTAGGTGATCCCACCCAGTGTCCCAAGAACCCCACCCAATGTCCCATACTCCTACAGAGATAGTCAATGGGTGACTGCGCAGTCACTAAGAACCTCTAGGCCTGTTGGTGCACATATGATGGTATAATACCTGCCGAGCACTCCGGTGCTCGGGTCAGCAACAATCTTCTCAAAGGGTCAGACGTGTGATGAATCCGTCTGATCCTCCACCCGAACTCCTTGCACGTGCGGACCGCTAGGGTTGTCCCACTCTGGAATCGTCTCTGTGGACCCCAACGTGGGTCCAACCGCTTCCACAGGAACAGCAGCAGCCGCTGTGTCCCTATCTATCTAAATGGTACTAATGTGACAGGAACCCTAATTTAGGGCCTGTCCCTGTAGTACAGCAACCTGTAGTGGCTTGGGGAACTCCTATGGCCGGTAGGGGGTAATGACCTGTCCCACTCCCCTAACTACCCAAGTCCCTTCAGCCTCACTACTTTCTAACCAGTCCCAGCGCCTACAGCAGCAAGCTGTAGCTCACTGGAGGCTGCAGCCAACGTGCTGCGCAACAAGGTGCCTGACTGTCAGACCTCACAGCACTGCCCACTGTGACCCGGACAAGGCAGCACTCCAAACTAGGGGCTGCGTCCCTCTCTAGGACCTCCCTAAGCAGTTACCCACCCAACTAGTGGGGAGTTGGGGCCTATCTGGGGTGTAGGTACCTATATGGGGCAGAAGCTGCACTCGCTCCCCGCACCCTCTCTTCCCTACAGCTCCCTGACTCCAACTCTCTGTCACCTTCCTTTCCCAGCTCCCACTAATGTAAGTGACAGGGTCCCTAACCTGAGGGCTGCCCCTGGCAACACTCACCTTACTGGGGAGCTGAGGTATCTTGGACCAAGGGGGTGCTGGCCTAATACAGGGGAGTCCCTCTCTCCTGTACCCTACCTCCTTCCCTTGTCGGCTCCTTCCTCTGACTGACTACGCAGCTCTTTTGCCCGCGAAATGTATCCACTTGCTCTCCTGGCAGTCCTGCAGCCCTATTGGCTCCTATGAAGCACCTGATGTGCTTGGCCCTAAGCCTCATGGGAATTGTAGCCCCGTGGAGGCTGTACTTACATTGGGGCCGCGTGCGCGCCCTCCCTCTGCCTATACTAACCCCTAATGGCCGCCACAACCTCTCACTAACTATCCCTACTCTCGCGCGACTCTCCTGCGCTTTCCCTGCCCTCACGCAACTGCTCCCTGGCGCTAGGGTTCTCCCTGCGCATGCGCGAGCTATCTGGGCCGCCGGGGACCTACTGCGCATGCGCGACCCTGTGCAACATGGCAGCGCCCTATCCGCCCGGCTCCGGGAGCGCCGGGAGCCCTGAGACGCGCGTGCGGCCTTGGCAACCGGCCGCACGCGTCCCCGGCAACCCCCGAGCCGGGACCTGACCGCCCTCTCCCCTGCCATCGCCGAACGGAGCCGCCATTGGACGCGGCGCCCCCCGCGATCGGCAGTCAGGTGAGGGGGGTGCGGGCGTGCTGGGGAGACCTGGCTACATTTGTATCGCTATGTATGTAGCCTTCTTATTTGTATACTTGGCAATGTTCTGATTGGTTGGCTTATTAACAATATCCTGATGCGATCTGGATTGGCACAAGGGTTCGAGCCCTCTGCTATTTAAACCCCGCCTTAGGACCTTTTAGACCAACCCCTGACGAAGCGTCATTAAGCCACGAAACGCGTGGTGGTGATGTCATTGCGCAGCACGTGATACCGTGACGACGGATATCGTCCGGCTGCCATTCATCCGCTCCCACGAGGACGCCGACTCGAAGCTAAGTTCTATGCACACAATAGCTGTGTCTATTATTTCGGTCTGGGCCTTTCTGAGCTGGAGGGAGCCTGTTTTCGCAGGATCGTTCCCTCTGTGGCTGTGCTATTTTGATATGCGGATGTCGAAATCAAATCTGCGTGATTCTTTATTAATGTGATTTTTTTATTCTTTTTTTACATACATGTGATTATACTGTTACTGATTTTGTTTTTTTTCTTTTGCGCCCTTTTTTTAAATGTTTCCTTCAGTGACCCCGCTGATCCCCGGAGAACAGGAGCTGCAGGGAGATAACAGTTATTGGTTAAAGGATACACAGAACTTTCGGGACAGCGGCTTTGCATTTATTTTTTTTCACCGCGTTAATCCTTCAAATGCTGACGTTTCTAAACAGGGACCTGTGTGTCCCAATAAGGGACAGTCTGGTAACAAACTGCAAATATGACAGACCCCAGCGACCAAACAAGGCTGTTTATTTATACACATCAGTGGATACAAATTGTCTGCAGAGTTTCTCCGTGCTCATGTTGTGCACACTGTACTGTGTGAATCTGTGTACCGAGCTAGGACATGGCACCAGCGCGCTACTTACTGTATGTCTAGGGAACAGGGGTCCTTTGTCACATTAACCCTTTATGGCTCAAGCATAAGCTGCACAATTAAGAAGCAGCAAGTGGCAGCATTTGCTGGTGGGTGCAGAGCGCCTGTCTGATATTAGGGTTCTCACAGAATGATTATAATCATAATTTGGGGTTCCCCTGACATATGACTCTTCTTTTGGAGGCTAGATGACGAGCACCAATAATTACATAAGGAGGACAGACAGTTGTATTAAACGTTGACCAGCCTAGGTTTAGAGATACACAAGAGATCTCCCGGAGAACACGTGTAACTGCAGCAGAGGGGTCTCTGTGTGCAGCAAGGAGCATAGTTTTGCTCTTCACAATAGACCTATGTAACAGTGTCTCCCCACCCTCTGGGAGATTCGGCCATTACATGGTGTATGGTGCTGGCTACCTGCTGGTTCACAGGATGCTGAGTCATCCGGCGAAGGTATTGGGGACACCTGGACAAGCTTCTGAGGTACATTACTGGTCTTTATCTCTGTTGGTACAGCGCCTCCATCTGCTGCAGGCTCCAGGGATGTGGAGACAATCCCTGCAGGAGAACTTACTTCCCCTCCCCCAGACAGATTGCACACCAGGCAGGAGTATAGTTAACTGGAACACTTTATTTCCGTTCTGCATACACAGCAACACAACTGGTATCTGCTTCAGCACAGTATAACTGGCCTCCAGCTTATGGATGGTCCCTGGACATCCATCTCAGGCCATGGGCAACCAGGGCAGTCCTAGCTCTTCCCTGACTCCCTAATAGGGTCAGGGGTATGGTATCACTCCACTCCCCCAAGGGACAGTAGGTGCCAGGTCCCTGCACACCTCTGCGTGACTACCAGCCTCTCCCAGAGGGAGAGGCACTGACTAAATTTAGGTCTGCAGCTCCTTAAGTACCAAGGAGGAAGGTCCAAGGTCTGAGCCCAGGATTGTGCAGAACACAGGCCTTAGCCCGCCTCCTCCCCTGTCACTCAAGGCAGCTGCTTAGAGTGGGGTAAATCCCAGGATTGGTCCTCACTCTGCCTGCACTGTTACCAGGGCTTGCATGTCAGGGAGAGCAGACTGGTAGCCAAAACCAGACATGGCTACACTCTCCCTCTGATGGAAAATCCAATGTCCTTACTTGGCCAAATTTGGAGTACCATGCTTCCACCGTAACCTGGAACAACACAACACAATCACCAACATTTGGTAGACAGTTGATATAGTTAAGCTAAACATAGGGAACCACATACATTTCGCCGGTCACTCCCAACATGGAGATCCTTGCTACCCCATAGTAGTAATGGTATGGGTCAGGCTTTTTAACCAGTGTAGCCGTTAGATTGGGTACGGTCACTGAGAACACCTTTTTACGATGCCGCTCGGACAGGTACTCTACCCTATCCAGATATATAGAGCGCCTCATTTTCCATACCTCTTAAGGTACAGAATTCGGTCATTAGTGTGGTAGACGGCATTTCTACACTTTGCCCTTAGATACCCTCTGATAGTATTCTCCAGCCACTGCTCCTGGTTCTCCTCTATCTCCCTCATGATGGGTTCAGGGACATAAGGGTATCCAAACCCATGGGACAGTCTAAACCTCTGTACAATTAGACGTTCAGCCCGACTGATTTCCATACAAATATTTTTTAATTATTTTTTTTTCTTTTCCAACACAGTTATTACATGACAATATTCATAGCACTTACAGTATCTAAAGTCGTCCCATTTTGCTTCCTCAGTCCAAAAGGGACTATTTTACATTGTTTTTATACTTTTAAATTACTCGATAAGATATAACAAAGAAAAAACATTTAGGGGGGAAGGAGGGGAGAGGGGGCAGAGGTTGTTCCGTCTCTTTTCCTTTATCTGTATCTAGTTCCTCTCTTTGTTACCCTGACACTCTCCTAAGTTTGGGCTTCTAGACAGGTCCAGGTCTTATGAAACTTTTCGGTAGTGTGTCTGAGGAGAGCTGAGAGTCTCTCCGTCAGCATTACTTCCCCTATCCTGTTTATGACCATCTGTTTGGAAGGGGGTGATTGGCAGTTCCAGGCTGCCGCTATTGCGCATCTGGCGGCTGTCAGGATACGTGAGATTAGGCGTTTGGTCGGGGACTTGGTTTTCTCGGTCGGCTTGGCTAAAACGTACACCAGAGGGTCAAGTGGTACGGTCAGACCAGTAGTGGCGTTGATAATTTCCTGTATCAATCCCCAGTACCTCTGTATTGCTGGGCATTCCCACCAAATGTGGACCATGCTGCCCACCTGTCCACACGCCCTCCAGCATTGGTCTGGGGTTTCTTGGGAAGATCTGTTTTAATCTCGAGGGTGTTAGGTACCATTGATAAATTATTTTATAAATGTCTTTCGTAATTGTGCAGACGGATGTTTTGGCGGCATTGTCCCAAATGTCCTCCCAGTCGATTTCAGTTCCTAAGTCGTTGGCCCATTTGACCATGTATCTGTGAGCCGGGGTGTTCCCAGCCGCTTCTATCCCTGCATAAGTTCTCGTTATCAGTCCCTTCTTGTACTCTGCGTCTTTGCGCCCTTTTTGCGCCCTCTGCATCTTTGCAGAGAGCTTCGAATTTAGTGATTTCCAACAACTCTGATTTCTTTAGGATAGATAAGAGAAAGTGTCTTATTTGCAAGTATTGAAATGGTGGTAAATCTGGGGCTTGATGATGTTGCTTGAGCTCTTGTAGGCTCAACAGCGTCCCCTTGTGGAAAAAGTCTCCTAACCATCTTATTTTGTTTTTTGTGAACATCTCAAAATGATTTGATCCTATTCCCAGTAGGAAGTCAGGGTTGTTAAAAATAGGTAGGAGCTGTCCTGGTTCTTTTTTCTCTTGTCGCCATAGCGTGTCGGGTATTGGGCGGTCCTTTGAGGTCATAGACTCAATTTCCTTCTGTAGGAGGACATGTGCAGAGATACATAATGGAGACTGTTTTAAGGTGAAATTAAAACAAGGCTTTATTGTGCCTGTCGCTTTAAACACAGCAAAAATCAACATCAGAGTAATAGTGAGCCCAATAAAACTTGCTCCACTTTGGCATATATGTATCCTTCTATTCCAGCCCCTTTTAACTGGTTGGCTACCCAGGCTATTCATCAGCCCAAGTCATATAGATATATATATATATATATAGACAACAGTCAATGGAAAAAGAAGTCTTATCTGTTTCCAGGGTTGCTGCCTTTTCTCCGGATTATCAGCATCCAGGTTTAGAAGTTTTATTTGTCAGCTCCAGAGATCTGTGTTCTCTTGGTCAGTCTCACCTGGGAGACTCAAGAACCTCTGCTCTGTTTCCTTGTTCAGCTCACACGTGAGCTAAGGAGTCTCACTTCCTGTCTCAAAGGCAGGCTTTTTCTACCACCTGTAATCAGCCAGGTGGTATTAGTTAATTGCCTACCAGCAGTTAACCACCACACTGCTGGATTAGAGGCACATTTGTGAACAGGGATAAGTTCCCTGTTACACCTTCCAACAATACTTGGCTGGGTCCGCGTTCCACACTACTATTTGACGTAGCTGGGCTGTGTGGTAGTATCTAACTATGTCTGGGACTGCCATTCCTCCTCTTGATCTATAGGCTAGCAAGACCGATCTCTAGGAATTCTGGGTCTCTTTCCCTGCCAAATAAATCTGAAAATGTGATTTTGTATTATTCTCAGTTCCGTTCTTGGGATATTGATTGGAAGAGTTTGGATGTGATGCAGTAGTCTGCAGAACGTTCATTTTTACAGAAGTCATTCTTCCAAACCAAGAGATCTGTCTCTCCAGTCCAGTAAGCCCTTTTTGATTTTCCCAAATAGGGAAGGGTAATTGTCCTGGTATAGGGATCCGTAGTGTTTGGAGATATTGACCCCTAAGTATTTAAAGTAGAAAAAAATGTGATGCATCAATAATTAGAGAGAATTCCATCCATAGCATATATTGATAATCAAGATGACAATGGAAAGTCCTGAAACAATGAATAGATGTGCAATAGGAGGGGATAAGTGTCTAGTGGAGTCCACTTGACCACCACAGCTTAAACACAATAAACACCCGACCACATGAGCAAATCCAGCAATAAGGAAGCAATAAAGAAGCACAGGTGTCCATATATATATATATATATGACTGGGCACTGCGGCCCTTTACCTGTGTGCTTGCAGGGACGTTCCAGACATCAGGGGCGTGCAGCCCATCCAGATGAAGATACAGCAAGGTAGAGATGGATGATGGGTTGCACTGCCAGGGAAATCCAACTCCCAATGGAACCAGAGACATAAAGTAAAAGCGCACACTCCAATATAGCAATAGGTCTGGTTTATTGCAGGTTAGGCAACAGCAACAGGACAACACGAACGCACCTACGCGTTTCGTGCACAGGGCACTTTATCAAGGTGACAAGGTAGTACAAAAGCTGCTTAATTTATACTCACCTGAATTGTCCTCTGCACTACCGGGTGTGACGTCATCAACCAGCGTCTACAAAGAGTCGCGGTGACGCAACGTACACAGCCATAGGCCGGGCAAGTCAGGTGGTGTACTGGGTCTTACATTGTTTTCTTCTCTTTACTTAAAACAAACTTTATTTACAAAAAACACATAAACAACATGCACGAACGCATGTAAATACACAAATTTAAAACGTAATGAAACTTGCTTATGCAGCAATTTTGCCTGAGTAAAGCAAACATGGGGAAATGAAAAAAACTTCCACATACACAGAGTCTATAATGATTATACTTTTCCAATTATTTATATGCAATGTTAATGATAACCAAATATATTTTGTTATGTCAGATATCAATAAAGCATATACTCAGGCAAAGAGTGAGTACCTTGTAGTTCAAAAGGGAACACATTCATGATGTAAAAAAAAATATATATATATATATATGTATATATTATGCAAAT
The DNA here is from genome assembly GCA_036426205.1 of Ascaphus truei. NCBI lineage: Eukaryota > Metazoa > Chordata > Amphibia > Anura > Ascaphidae > Ascaphus > Ascaphus truei. Next base: position 12,097 of record WSYH01010730.1, on the reverse strand, counting down.
GATGGTAATTGCATGGTTAGAAACTCACTAAATTAATAATAGTTATTCATAATTAATGCAATGAGTACATATATAAATGCATGTTTTTTTTTTAAAAAGACATTCATGAAATGACCCAAAATGATGACAACAGAGGATGTTAACCTATATAACAATGAGAAAAATGAAAAAAAAAATGAACAGATATTTCAAAGTGGGAAAGAGCAAAAACATTGATTGGGAGAGCAAATATAATTATAAAAATAATTATAAAGGATGGTAGAAAAGTAATATATAATGTATTCATCTATAATTAAATAATAAAAAACGAAAATAAAAATAAAATATTAAATATTAATAACGAAAAATTTATTTCAATAAAAATAATTTTTTAGTATAATAATTAAATGAACGTTATAACAAGTAATATAAAAAAACCATTATAAAAAATGACTTATATCCCAATCAATGTTCATGCCAAGGGGTTCTCTGGTTCTGAGTGTAAAAATCCAATAAGATTCTCGTTTATCCAATAGCTTAATTCTATCTCCACCCCTTGGGGATAAGGGGACTTGTTCAATACCTTGGAACGTGAGGAGATTCTCACTACCATAGGGACAGTTTGAAAAATGTTTGGGTACTGGATGATTCTGATCTTTAATGCAGATTAGTCTGAGATGTTCTAAGATTCTGACCTTTAACTGTCTAATCGTCCTTCCGACGTATTGACGTCCACAACCGCATTTTAGCAAATATACAATGTAAGTGGAATTACAATTAATAAAAGTTTGAACATTGTAAGTCATTCTTGTAACAGTTGATGTAAACATTTTGCTTTGGTTCATATGTGCACATACTTTGCATCTAGTGCATGTGTATGTTCCCTTAGGTAATGTAGATTTTGTCTCTTCTCCAGTTCTGAAGAGACTAGGTGATAGAGTGTTGGCCAATGTCTTAGCACGTTTAAATATGACATTGGGGCCCGAGGACACATATGGTTTTAACACTGGATCTAGGGATAAAATATCCCAATGTTTTTTTAGGATAGTTTTGATTGACTGTGCCTGTCTACTGAAAGGCGTGATGAAAGAGGGAGTGTCGTTAGATCTCAATCTCTTAAATGATTTCTGTCTGAGTAAGGTATTTTTGGCCATAATTGAAACCTCTCTCAGTGATCTATCTAAATCCTCTTGTTTGTAACCTCTCTGTAAAAAAACGACTATACAGATCATTAGACTTTAATTTGAATTCATGATCATTAGAACAATTGCGGCGTGCTCTGATAAATTGGCTTTTTGGTATTCCCCTGAACATGGCTTGGGGATGACAGCTGCTAGCCCGTAAGAAAGTATTGCGTGAGTTAGGTTTACGATATAAAGTGGTCTGTATAGCAAGTGCTGTGTCAATATATAAACACAAATCTAAATAATAAATGTGTTGATAGTCATAAGAATAAGTGAAAGAGAGATTAAACTCATTTGAATTAAGTGCAGAAATGAACTCCAAAAGTGTAGTGATGTCTCCCTCCCAAATAAACAGAAGATCATCAATGTAACGCCTATAAAACAAAATGTGCTCCCTATATTTGTTCATTTCTCCAAACACGTGGAACGACTCCCACCACCCCATAAAGAGGTTGGCGTATGAAGGGGCAAAACTTGTGCCCATGGCCGTTCCACGTGTTTGGAGATAATGAACCCCATTGAAAAGAAAAAAATTGTGAATGAGTATAAAGTGAATGGAATCTAAAAGAAAAATAACTTGTGCTGGTGCTAAATCAGACCGGTTGAGAAAATGGCGTGCAGCTGTCAAGCCATGTTCATGGGAAATAACGGTATAGAGGGATGTGACATCCAATGTCACCCATACCATATTATGATTCCATACAAACCGATCAAGGGTAGTTAATAAATCACTACTATCCTGGATGTAGGAAGGCAATTGCTGAACAAGGGGCTGAAGGAAAAAAATCCACGTAACGTGAAACACCATCTCCCAAAGACTCAATACTAGAGACAATCGGTCTACCCGGAGGCGAGACCAATGTCTTGTGAATCTTCGGGAGATGGTGAAACACGGGCATGGTTGGTGAGGGATTATATAGAAAATCAGTGTCATTCTCATCTAGAACTCGCAACATGGAGCCCACATTTAATAAATCTTTGAGTTCTTTTTGAAATTTTTTAAGTGGGGTCGGAAGGTAGCACAGCATAGGAAGTTAAATCTCCAAGTTGGCGCATGGCTTCCTTGAGATAATCCTCCCTATGCTGTACCACCACCGCTCCACCCTTGTCGGCATTTTTAATAACCAACAATTTATTTGCTTGTAAGGTTTTTAAAGCTTGCCTTTCATTTAAAGTTAAATTATTTTCACGTTTATGAGCATTACAGGTATTAAATATAAAACCCTTATTTAATAATTTAAGATCTCTCTCTACGAGAGACTCGAAAGTGGATAGAAATTTACCTTTAGTAAATGTGGGAAAAAACACTGATTTTTTTCTTTATACCTGTTTTATAACTACCCAAAAAGTTATCAGGATTGTGCTCGAAATCATGAAACCCTTGAATCTCTTCCATGTCTTGGATGACACATTGCTCCCTAAAGGAAAAAATGTCCAAGGTACAATCTGTGGAAGGAGACATAGAATAATTATCAGTTGATACAGGATTCATATTTAACGGATTATCATTTTCTGAATTACATTTATCACTAAAAAAAAATTTCAAGGTGCACTTCCTGATAAACTTATTCAGGTCAATAACAGTTTGAAATAGATCAAAGTCAATATCTGGAACAAATCCCAGGCCCTTGTTCAATAATGATAGTTCGTCTTTGGAGAGGATAACATTGGATAGATTTAGCACACCACATACTTCATTTAAAAGTTCTTTTTTCTCTTGGTGGTGCTCCCTTGTCTTGACTTTTTTGTTGTTTTTGTCCCCCATCTCGTCCTTTTGAGTTTTTTTGACACCAGAGGTGGTCCAGAGGACTCAGAGGAATGTCCTGGTTGAGATTTTTGCTCTATTTCACGTTCTCTATATTTTCTTTCCCAAAAAAGGGCGTTGATCTTTAGGGGCATCTCCATCTGATTGGGAGTTGTCTTCCTCCCGTGTGGTGAAAAACAAAACAGTGTGTCCCATGTTATCTGTGTCAAGTGTGTCAGAATCTCCGCTGTATGGAGTATTGGGGTTACCCTTGGGTTTCAAAATGGATTTTCTATATTTATTGGATTTATTTTCTGGTGTTGAGCGTGAGGGGCGTGTATCTCTATTACTTCTTTTATTTGATGTTATTCTCTCCCATGTGTATACTTGATGCCGATCATAGTCTAATTTTTTTTTTTTTTATCCATTATAGTTTTTTCTAGATCTTTAATAGTTTTTTCTAGATTCTTATCCAATTCTTTGAATCCTTCCATTTTGCAAAATTTTGTGAGGTATGTTTGTAAATCTTTAATCTCTTTTTCGAGAGCCAATTTTTCTTTTGTTTTTAATTCTATAATTAATGCTATTAACTTAAACGAGCAATCATTTAAAATAGTCTTCCAATCATTTTCAAATTGTTGATTTACAAAACCAAATGTAGGGGATTTTTTAACCCGTAACCCTCTTGGTATTCTCTTTACCAGTAGGTAATTTTCAAGTGAAATTAAGTCCCACCAAATCCTTGTATCGTTTGTCATTAATTTATTTAATTTCAGAAAGTGGTCTTGAAGATCTGTTAAATCATCACAGTCCATGCTAGATTGATTATCAAACACTTTCATTGCTTTTCTAAGCCTATATGTGTTATCAAGATAACCAAAGATATAATTATATTTGCTCTCCCAATCAATGTTTTTGCTCTTTCCCACTTTGAAATATCTGTTCATTTTTTTTTTCATTTTTCTCATTGTTATATAGGTTAACATCCTTTGTTGTCATCATTTTGGGTCATTTCATGAATGTCTTTTTTTTTAAAAAAACCTGCATTTATATATGTACTCATTGCATTAATTATGAATAACTATTATTAATTTAGTGAGCTTCTAACCATGCAATTACCATCATTTGCATAATATATATATATATATATTTTTTTTTTACATCATGAATGTGTTCCCTTTTGAACTACAAGGTACTCACTCTTTGCCTGAGTATATGCTTTATTGATATCTGACATAACAAAATATATTTGGTTATCATTAACATTGCATATAAATAATTGGAAAAGTATAATCATTATAGACTCTGTGTATGTGGAAGTTTTTTTCATTTCCCCATGTTTGCTTTACTCAGGCAAAATTGCTGCATAAGCAAGTTTCATTACGTTTTAAATTTGTGTATTTACATGCGTTCGTGCATGTTGTTTATGTGTTTTTTGTAAATAAAGTTTGTTTTAAGTAAAGAGAAGAAAACAATGTAAGACCCAGTACACCACCTGACTTGCCCGGCCTATGGCTGTGTACGTTGCGTCACCGCGACTCTTTGTAGACGCTGGTTGATGACGTCACACCCGGTAGTGCAGAGGACAATTCAGGTGAGTATAAATTAAGCAGCTTTTGTACTACCTTGTCACCTTGATAAAGTGCTCTGTGCACGAAACGCGTAGGTGCATTCGTGTTGTCCTGTTGCTGTTGCCTTACCTGCAATAAACCAGACCTATTGCAACATTGGAGTGTGCGCTTTTACTTTATGTCTCCGGTTCCATTGGGAGTTGGATTTCCCTGGCAGTGCAATCCATCATCCATCTCTACCTTGCCCTAAGTATTTAAGGCAGTAATTTCGCCATTTGAATTTAAATTTTTGTTGCAAGCCTTGAATTTCTGGACCCGGGAGAGACAGATTCAGGACCTCAGATTTGTCCCTGTTTATTTTGTATCCTGATAGTCTGACAAATTCCCCCAGAGACTGCATCAGATTAGGTAGCGAGATCACAGGGTTAGTTAGTGTCAGGATGACATCGTCTGTGAATAATGAAATCTTGTATGTTCTACTTCCAATATCTATCCCTCGGATGTCCGGATGCAGTCTGACTGTTGCCGCCAAGGGCTTTATAGAGAGTGCGAATAGAAGGGGGGATAGCGGGCACATCTGCCTTGTGCCATTTTTTATAATTATAGGTTTGGGGTTATTCCCTGGGAGAGTGATAAAGCGCCCTGACCCCATCCAGAAAAGGCCCCAAGAATCCAAAAGATTGCATGGTTTTGTCCAGGAAAACCCAATTAATCCTGTCAAAAGCCTTCTCTGCATCTAAGATGAGTAGGATTGCCTTTTTATCAGTAGATTGTACATGATCTACAATATCTATTATTTGTCTGGTATTATCTGATGCTTGCCTGACAGTTATAAAGCCAACCTGGTCTATATTAATAAGTCTTGGCAGGATTGGGTTTAGTCTGTTGGCGAGTATTTTGCTATAGATTTTAATGTCCGAATTCAACAGAGAGATGGGTCGGTAGCTGCCACACTGGAGGGGGTCACGGCATGTTTTATGGATAATTGCCAGAATCGCAGTTGACATATTTGTCGGAATCCACCGACCTCCCAGAAATTAGTTAAACATCACTAAGAGTGTTGGAGCGAGACTCGTGAAAAAAAATTTTGTAACAGATATTTGACAGACCATCAGGACCTGGGGATTTGTTTGATTTAAGATTTTTGATGACTTTTGCCAGTTCTATTTGTGTGATCTTGCTATTCAGATTAGTTTTCTCTAGTTCCGAGAGTTGTGGGAGATTGCAAGACGCTAAGTACTTCGAGGTGGCTTCAGAGTTCGGTGTAGGAGGGGATCCCTCTGTCGATTTTATATCATATAGATCCGCGTAGAAGTTAGCGAACTCTCTGGCTATCTCCTGGTCATCGTATGTAATCAGGCCGTTTTTGTGTTTGATGCCTGGAATTTGAGTTCTGGCTTTGGCCCCTCTTAATTTGGTTGCCAGAATCCTATCTGCCTTGTTCCCCTTTTCATAATATAATTGGTTGGACCATTTTAATGCTCTCTCTACTTCATCTAATTGTAATTTTTTTTAGTTCTAGCTTGGCTTCCGAGAGAGTTTTAAAATGTGATTTGGAGGGTTGGATTTGTGTTTTTGTCCTAGTTGTATTATTTTGTCTGTTAGGTCGCATTTTTTGTTTGAGTCTTTTTCTATAGGAGGCCACTGAGATGAACACTCACCTAATTGTGGCCTTATGTGCTTCCCACAGCATTGAAGGAGCCTCCACGAGCCTGTATTTATTGAGAAATAGTCAGTTAGTGCGGGCCTTACTTTTATCAGTTATTTATTTATGATTTAATAAAGATGTGTTGAGCCTCCAGTGGAAGGTAGCCCAACTGATTTTAGTGAGCTTACGACCCTCTGCCTGTCCTGTTAGTACCCAGAACAGTGGTTCTTGGGCAGGCTGCTCGTAGAACTTGAGCACTAGTCCCTTGGGATGTACTATACCCAATCTGATCTCCTGTTCCCTTCTCCTAATGGCCTCGGCCGTCTCCTCTGGGGAGAACACTCCTGCCCACCAATGGTCTACCAGATCCTCATCGATAAGTAGGAACCTAGTCCTGTTCATGACTTCCCACCATGGGTTCCCACCATGGCAGTGTTTTTACTACAGGCCCAGCCTGTGCTGTCTCAGATTCAGAGGTGACCTTGGATGATACCCCCGAAGTCTCTGATTTATAAGATGCTGTGGACTTGCCGCAAGAGAAACAACACTTTCAAAAGTATCTTCCTCCCCAGAGTACACATCAAAGTCCCAATCCCGAGAGGGTTTCAGTGTCTTCTTGCGGCTACGGGTCCGTCTCTTAGAGTCCTTATGTAAGGGCGCCGCATCCCTTACCTTCTGTCTTGCTTCTTTCCCCCCGCGCGCCTGCCGCTGAGGCGCGTGAACGCCGCTCCCAGACTGTCATCCCCTCCCGCTCAGTGACTCCCGCTGTGGGTTGCGTGCGCCACCGCGGCAGCCCGCCGCACACACCGGTACCTCCTGGCAGCCGGTCCAACCCCGGGTCTCACTCGCGGATGTGCGCACGCGCGCACACATTTATATGGCTGCTCTTGCCTACCTCCTGGAATCATCAGCACCTGTCCTGCACCCAGCCTTGTCCTATCAGCGGTCCACTTACCTGTGACCTCACCTCCTGCCTTCTCATTGGTTCCTCACTGGTATTTAGTTCAATCAGCCCTAGGCTGATTGCTGAGCATAGTTAGTTCTTAGTTGTGCTTGCTGCAAGACACTTTGTTGCACTCGTCTTGTCTCCTTGTACTTAGATCCCAGCATTGTATCCGGACTCCTGACCTCTGGCACCCTTGGACTCGGCTCTCTCATTGGACTGCTACTCTCTCCTGCCCACGACCCGGACTCTGACTACTCTTAACTTCCCCAACCCTGATACGGCAAGTACCTCCTACGATCCTACCCTCTCCTGCCCGGACCCGGCCTGCCACGACCACGAGCTGCGCAACCTGGACCCGCGGCCTAGTTTGGTATTGTCCTATCCCCACCTCAGCCTCGCGGTCCGGTCTGGTTTGTGGTGAGCACCCGTGACACCTTAACCCCCACAAGCATGTGAGAGGCAACAACATTGGCAGGTGCTAGGGCCTTAGAGTTCTTAAAGTCCTGGTCAGAGTCCACTGTCTCGGCCCTGCACTTACCGGTCACCACATAAATTGCAGCAATGTCGGGTTCCGCAAGTCTCTTGCGACCCCGGCCTATTACGTGGTCCTGGTACTGGTCCATGTCACTCTTAGACAAAGCTGTACTCACCGGAGTGGGTATCGGCCAATCCTCATCCGCCCCGGCGGTCGCCTCGATGATGACATCAGCGTCGGCAGTCCTCGCGGGATCAGAGTACAAGTCGATGTCCTGCACCGGAACTGCGTCGACATCCAGTCTCCGCCCAAGAGTGTTCCAGTCCTCCACGTAGAAGAAGGCGCCGCCCGGTACCTCCTCACCGGAAGTCGCCATCAGATCCTGGGAAAAGTAAGATTGACGTTCTTCACCCCTTCCCTGACTCTCTGGCACCGCTGGACTCCGGGATCCTCCGTACATTTGATGGTCACTGTGACGGTGAGGGGGTAACCAAGCTTAATAATAAAGGTTAAGTACACTTGGTTACCCTGATCCATGTTTTGCTGTCCTAGAGTGTCAACTCTTGGACCTGGCTGTCGTATATGCATCGCTGTGACTGTGTGTAATTTATGCGACAATACAATATTTTTGCCTTTCCAGGAGTGCCAGCGAGCAGAGACTGACAGCGAGCAGGGAGTGCCAGCGAGCAGGGAGTGCCAGCGATCAGGGAGTGCCAGCGAGCAGGGAGTGCCAGCGCGCAGGGAGTGCCAGCGCGCAGGGAGTGCCAGCGAGCAGGGAGTGCCAGTGCGCAGGGAGTGCCAGCCAGCAGGGAGTGCCAGCGCGCAGGGAGTGCCAGCCAGCAGAGATTGCCAGCGAGCAGGGAGTGCCAGCGAGCAGGGAGTGCCAGCGAGCAGGGAGTGCCAGCGAGCAGGGAGTGCCAGCGAGCAGAGATTGCGGGGCTGGGAGTTTCAGAGTGGGTTTTGCAGAGAAAGTCTTGTCAGATTGTGGCTATGTAGCAGGGTCCCCGAGTTACGCTATCAGGTAAGATTCTCGGGCACATTGAAGCACAGGGTTTCCGAGCAAAATCCTACCCTGGAAACGTTCTTGCGACTCACCGCCAGGGTTCCCTGCTTCAGCACAGACCAGAAAGGTTAAAACGGGTCATAGGGGATCATGGTATCCCCAGAACGGGGTACAGGTAAAGGTCACAAAAGAATCCTATTTTGCACTCTCTATTGACAGATGTTAAGCTGGGAAAGATTCAATCCCTGGGATATCCCCCATACGCTTACATCAAAATATAAAACCAAGTTTATTAAACATTTATGCAACACTTAAACAAACCTATAGACAACAACAAGGTGGCTAAAAAACAAAGAACAACGGGACACGGCTAAAAACTAATGGTATGAATACCAGAGCAGCAAGTGGCTGGCAACACCCATGTACCGAGGTGTGAAATTAGGGATACTCCTCCTATTTATATTCACATATGTATCACACCAAATCTACTTTTGTTTATAGGGTGCCGCAAGGTGACCTTTACCCGTACTCAATTACTATTTATTCCCTTATGCACCCTATTGTTTATATCTCTGTACAATTGGAGAGCGGCAGCTTCTCATTTATCTGTTATATCCCCAGAACGGTACAGGGGTCCCTAGCATAAGGGGGAGGATGCCCAGTTCATGCCCAGTCACCCTGAACCTGGTAAAGGGGTTCAGGCGGTGCTCCAGCTATGTGATAAGTCTAAAGTCAGGTTTCTATAGTGTGGCAGAGATGAGGCTAGAAAGTATATCATCTTATTCCATCCCTGACACCAGAAAGGGGGACTTAGACATTTTTAGCACAAGATACAGGGGAAAGCATATTTTATTAAAGTGTACATTTAATACAGGTATATGTGCTTGATGCACTGTATATGAACTGTGGGGTTTCCAAGTCCGGGGTTCAGAGAGACCAGATGGCTACCAGGCTTGGTGCCTCTGTGTCTGCTCAGGTCCTGGAGTTGAAAGCCTCAGGGATGCCAAGGTGTTAGAACAGGTGGGGTACTGCAGTTATACTCGAGTACCCACATCCTGGGCTAACACAGGGCTATCCGGCGACCATTTGTCCAACCCCAGACTTTGCGGAGCCTGGGACAGTGGGGGGCTCAATATGCTAAGAGGCACAGGTGCCAGCTTGGCGCATGCCCCTTAGCAGAATTGGAAAAGATACCCACCCGGCATCAGAATACTGGCAACTTGGTGATAGGCTGGCAGGGAAATTCCCACGCGCTGATTGGCTGTAGTGGTTTGGGAATGGGACTCCAAAACCTATAAGAAATCTTGCAGCCAATCAGGACCGTAGATTCCAAGCACCAAACCATCAGCGGAAAATGTAAAGATTCTCTGGCAGGAATAGACGGAAGCCGGCTTCAAGGATTTCAACTCAAGACATTTTCTAAGTCCCGCTTTTCAGGGGGACGCGTAGCAGTCGCGGCTGGAATTACAGGCTGAATTATGTTCCGGGACTTTTGTGAGTACCACCCGGTCATTGGAAAGTGCTCGTACAGACTTCAGCTGTTAACATTTAGTTCTGTAACCCTGCTTCCCCCCTTCCCCCAGACTCTACGGTGGTGTCTAGGGTGCATGAGGGCAGATTACATGCGGTGTGGTGCGTACCTGTGAGGAACAGGAGGGCCTGAGCTTCCCGCGATGTTATTGGGGAGCCAGGACCGGGCTTCTGGGGTGGTAGCCTCCATGATCTCTTAGTGGTGCAGCGCCTCCATCTTCTATACTCCCAGGAATATGGGACAGGACCTATATAGAAGAACCCCTTGGGTCTCAGGGTAATAGCTTCCAATTCACACACAGTCTTTGGTAACAAAAGATAGTCTCTTTTATTGGCAGATCAGCAACTCCCAACGGTAGTGGCGTCCAGCAGCCGCAACAACAACAGCCAAGCTGTACTTATTACTCCGCTCTCCTCCCACACAGATATCTCCTCCGACAGGATGGTCTGGGCTGAGGCTTCAATACCCCGCGGCCCACCCCCGAGGTTATCCTCGCGGTGGGGCTTGGATTCTCCCCCTCACCCCAGACAGAGGGGTGAGGGGCATTGGTCCACCAGGTCTATAACGCTATCAGCTCTACTAAAGGGGCTGAGTCTCTCCACTCCTCTCTCTGCTCCTGCACACTGCGCAGGGGAGACCGCGGTCTCCTCCAACTCCTCGGACCGATCCGCAGGGCTCACTACTCAGACATGTCCCACTGCAGACTCTCGGCATAACTATCTCTACTCACAGGAGTGGGCTGCTAAATATAGAGCTAGCCCTACCTCTCGTGATGTCAGCAGAACCTCCCCTCTTGCTCACGCCTGCAGCAGAGTCTATTCCTGCATTTACCACTCAGGGCAGGGCTATGAAGGGGGAAAACCCATGATGATTACTGGTGCCTGATGATAACAGGACTTACCACAGTAGAAGGGAGATATGTATAGCCTGTGCTGTTTACAGGTGGCTACACTCTCCCTATGGTGGAATCCAATGGTCCCCAGTTTTAGCAGACCCATCCTGCGGCGAACCACCTGGGAAACAGCACACATAACATTGTCATAATACATGACATAATGAGGTAGTAAATGTAAGTACACCCGGGTACTCCCAACATGGAGAACCCTACAGATAGTGCCTTGGATCAGGCTTCCTTACCCGCCGTCCATTATGATCCGGGACGGTCACAGCGAACGATTGGACCGGCCCATGCTCAGGCCTGTATGTAACTCCGTGCATGTAGATACACCTACCGATACTCCATATGCGTACTAGCTCACTAATCTTATCCTCTACCTCCCGCGGAGTGAAAGAACCAGACGCCCACCAATGGTCTACTACATCATTCTTAATTAGTAAGAACGGTGTACGGTCCATCCCCTCGTGGTATCCGGTGAACAAAGGCGCCCACCATTTGTCGCGGTGTTCGTACTCTGCGGAATGACTAGTGCATTCTAAATCAGACTCTACCTGTGATGATACACCGGACGTACCCGCATCAGTAGATCGCGAGCAATCTCTCCTTCCCTTGGCATTATAATACGTAGTGGGGTTCATTTTGTGCACCACTTTGCTGGTAGACCCAGTCTCTACTGGAGTGTGAGAACCATGGTCCATCCCTCTAGCTGCAGGAAAAAACGGCACAGGGTTAGGTACAGGTATAACACTTGAATACGGTATCTCCCCATCAGACCCTTCATCACTCAACTCCCAGTCCCGCAAGTCCTTGGAGTATTTGGGGTATTTACATAACTTATCCCTGGTAGGTCCCAGTGGCACCACTCGTGACAAGGCAGGGGCAGTGGCCGGGGCAGTGGAGCTATAGGCCGGGGCTGGGGGAACGTCCAAGGCATTGTCCAGCAAGCGGGTGACACCACGCCCAATGAACATTTTCTTAGAGGCACTCCCCGCCATACTTCTGGCTTCTCGGGAGGGGCCTCGACTCTGTAGGGTAGCCAGGGCAATGGCTGAGTCTATGCTTCGAGAGGAGAACACTCCTCCAGGCCTTCTCTTTCCGGTTCCACCGGAAAGAGAAGG
>WSYH01010729.1:0-22491 GCA_036426205.1 Ascaphus truei | reverse complement strand
ACATACACACATATATACACACACACACACATACACACACACACATACATACATACATATACATACACACACATACATACATACATATACACACACATAAATACATATACATATACACACACACATACATACACATACATATACACACATATACACACATACACACACACACACACACACATATATACACACACACACACACACACACACACTACCTGGGGGAGGGAGTAACTAAACCTGCTCCGGTCCCCCCATGTGCTGCAGAAAACGGGCGGGTAACAGACAGGAGGAGGAGGGCTTGTCTGTGTGCAGGGAAGGTCCCGCAGCAAGGCCCCGCCCCCTCTGCAGGCAGACACAGCATAGAAGCAGCAGCAGCAGCAGTCTCTGCACGGAGCTTCTGGCCCCGCCCCCTCTGACACAGACAGCAGGGAAGCAGCCAGTGCACGGAGCTTCTGGCCGCTCGTGCACAGCTATGCCCACCCCCAGGTTTCCCCGCACTCAGCCCGCGCCCCCCCTACATAATCTTGCGCCCCCCCAAGGGGGCGCGCCCCCCAGCTGGTCTAGTGGGTTGATGTGCTGTTTTTGCTTGAAGGTGTATATTCTTAGTATATACAATGCAATGCTTTCTATCTACAGTATAATTCAGCCAGGCAGGGAGAAATTATCTACAACACAAGTTGAAACAAGGCCCCAGTACACTGTGTTTATGTTGCACATTGAATTTCATTCACCACAGTTAGAGTTTCATAGTCATCAAACAATATCTTTATTTTTTAGGGAGACTGTAACAGGGGAGTAATCCCTGTTCAAGTAATGTGCCTTTAATCTAGCAGTGTGGTGGTTAACTGCTGGTAGTCAATTAATAAACACCACCTGCCTGATTTAGATTGCTTACAAAAGCCTGTCTGTTGAGACAGGAAGGGACTCCTTAGCTCACGTGTGAGCTGAACTTTGGAGACAGAGCAGAGGTTCTTGAGTCTCCCAGGAGAGACTGACCAAGAGAACACAGATCTCTGGAGCTGACCATGTCTTGAGCTCTTCCAGAAGACACAGCAGAGCTGCTTCCAAGACACAGGGGAAAATTCTAAACCTGAATGCTGACAAACCCTGAAGAAAAGGTAGCAACCAGGGACAGAGAAGATTTTCCCTCCAAACTACAAGGAACAGATAAGACTTTTATTACAAGACTTTTTATATCTGTTCATTTCATGCTATGTGTTTGGGGCTGGGAGACATGCTTAACTAAGGGAGTTGTGAATTGCATATTATTTCACTAGAACCACTCCCAAGTGAATAGAAGCTGTGTTTCCCCCTTGTTTGGATGGTTTCCTGATGTTACGGAAAAGGCACAATAAAGACTCGTTATAATTTCACCTTATAAAGTCTCCAATTGTGTACCTCTGTGAACGTCTGTCTTCAGAGACTTGAATGTTGAACCACCGAGACAGCACTAACACAAGTAGCCTATTACCTATTCACAGTTAAGTCTAAGGGTCAATTCTCCTTACTTATTCTCTTGGATCTCGTCGCTACGTACCTTAGACACTGTTGATCACTACCTTCTCCACACACTATCCATTCCATTGGCCTCCATAAAGCAGGCTTCTCCCCTGTTAACATCCTACCTACAGTATCATACTTATTTTTCCATGTTTCCTTCTCTAGTTTCTCCTCCTATTCATTCCCTCTTTCTATTGGGTTCCCACAAGGCTCTGTCTTTGGCCCTACAGCTCTTCTCTTGGTGAACTAATACAATCTTTTGGCTTACAGAATCATCTCTATGCTGATGGCACCCACATTAACCTCTCCTCCCTTAACCTCTTCCCCTCTCGTGTCCTTTGTCACCTACCGCCTCTCCGCAATCTCCTCTTAAATGTTCCACGATTTCCTCAAGCTTAACATGTCAAAACAAAACTAATACTCTTTCCCATTCCACTGCCACCCTAACACCAAAACTCTACCTCATCGTCATTAATACCACAATTTCATTAATACTACAAGCCTACTGCCTTGGGGTCCTCTTTGACTCTGTCCTCTTCTTCATTGCCCACATTCAATCCTTCACTAAGTCCAACCTCCAAAATAAGGCTAGGATTCACTCATCTTATCTTATCCCGTCTTGACTACAGTAACCTTCTCCGAGCTGGCATTCCTCTTTCCCACCTGCTCCAACTCGATTACATCCAAAATGTAGCTGCCAGGCTCATCCTCTTGGCTCACTGCTCCATTTTACTGCTCCACCATACAAATCCCTACACGGCATGGAGATACCATGGCATGGAGACTCCTTGACTTCACCCTGTAGACCACAATCCACCTTATTAATACATCATTTGTATTATAGTTGTAGCACTGTTTCCCCCACTCTATGGGAGAAGAGACGGCTACTACGTGTGTGTGGTGCTTTACCTATGGCTTACAGGAGGCCTGAACATCAGCTACTGGGAACCTGGGGTGTACCTGATCTTTCTGGTGACAGTGCCTCCACCTATGCGGGATTCAAACTATGTTGGATAACCCCGTTACAGGACACAATGTAAGAAATACACACTTGTATGGTATAACAGATTTACTGAACAAGTGATAACAGTAACATAACACAGACCTCACCGTGCCAAACCCCCACACCGTGCCCCCAACCACCGTGTCCACACCCTGGTGGGGTTTACCCTAAAATACTGAGGTGCTCTGGGCACTCAACCTCCCAGCATCCACAGAAACCAGCCCACCCAATGTATGTGTGACAGCACTGCCCACAACCTGTGTTAAAGTTGGTCCACCTGTAGGTGTGATACCTGCTGAGTGCTCCAGCAACCGGTAGCACCAACTGAAGACAAAGGGACTGTCCAGTCCCACGACCTTGCTGTCAGCGATGAGTCTGCCTCCATGTGGGGTGGTGTCCAGCTGGAGGGTCCCACCATGAAGAGAGTCTCTTATCTGTGGGGCGATTTGGTCCCAGACCACCTGATTGCCAGTTCGCTGCCACGTCCTGGCAGTGTCCCTATCTAATGGGCCTGTCCCTGCAGCAACCACAATCTTAGGGGAGTCGGGGCCTAGCTGGGGCCTAACAGGGGGTCTCTGGCCTAGTCCTGGAGCCTACAGACACCCTGCACACACCCTTACCCTCTGATGTCCAAGCTCCAACTGGCATGTTCTCTTCAGCGCCAAATGTATCTATTCCCTGAGGAAGGTTGGACTATGTAGTCCTAGACTTAGTGCAACAGAATAGTTGACAGGTTTTTTTTTAATATCTGTGTTTTAAGTCCCGTATTGGAGCCAATTAGTGCAATGTTAATAGGAGTATAGAATAATATATTTGTGCAAACTTGATTAGCAATCCATATTTATATTACTCATATTATAGTAGATGTCATGTGTAGGGCTTGTTCCCCACAGTGTGATTTATGGTTAATAGGGAAAGAAAAAATCCTGTAAAGCAATTGTAACCTGTTCACCAACACACTGATGAGAGGTACTACTTAGAGTATTTATATTGTGCAGGATCACATTGTAAGACAGATATAAACTCCAAAAGTAAAGTTGTACTCACTAATTATGAAAGTTCTTGGCTCCGAAGCATGCATCCAGCGTGGGAAGTTGATAGTGATGTAGTCTTCGGTAGAAAAATGCAGAGCACAGCAGCAGGGAAGAAAAAATGGAGACAGGTTTGATGGAATGGAACAGGATCTATGTGATCAGTGTGAATCAGAAGGGGGGAGAGTATATGGGGAGCATAATCAAATAGGCGACATCCAAGGGGAGGAGGTGGAGTAGAGAAAAGGGGGCAGTATAAGTCCTCTATATCTTCCGTTGAAACCCTCTAGTATCCACCTCCCTCACAAAGAAACAGTGCAATGATGCAGAAAGCATGAAAGTACTCACAGGTTCAGGCAGTGGGGAAAACACCTCTCACTGCTAGATGTATATCCAACACAGAGCTCCCACTGTGGGTCAGGCAAAGGGAAAACCAACCTCACAATGCTCTGCATATGCTCCATTCAGAGCACCCACGGTGGGTCTGGCAATGGGGAAACCACCTCTCACAGCTCCACTCTGTGCTCCTGCTTCCAACTCCTGCAATCAGTAGCACTGCACATCCGGAGTGTAAGCTCCTTCCTCTCCCACCAGACGGGTGCCTCCAGAGGCCAAATGCAGGCACAGAAAGAGACAGGCTCCAGGACACTCACAAACTGATCCTAATCACTTGCTTGATCAAACAAAATGAAAAATCGTGGTCCCAATGTAGAAAAAAGTGAAAAATCTTTATTGCAGCATACAAAAGTGAACAGTATAAAAACTCCCACGCGTTTCAATCAATGACAAATAACATAATTTTTATTCTTTTGCTGTTTTGGTGATAGATAAATGTTATTCATGTGTACTATTAGGCCTTTTAACTATTTTATTGTTGGAGTGTTTAGGTGCTTGTGTATTTATTTTATTATGGTGTATTTTTGGCCTTACTGATTTTATTAGGTTGACCATTGAGTGCTACTGTACGGTTCTAGGATTTTGTTAAACATTTTTTGTGGCAGTATTTCAGTGTTAAAAGTAATATAAGCCTTCCAAAAGTCTGCATCACATGTGTGAATATGCATCATTTGATGTTTTAAATTATTTTTGATCTATAATCTCATGTTGAATAACTGGCTGATAACATTTAAAATAAAATATAATTAGATGTATTTTTTTTAAAAAATCTATAACTAGGATTAGTCATTTAAAGTCATTAGTGTAATATTATTAATAATAGCCAAACTGTGAAAAAATTTTGCTACAGTGGCGACACGTTTTATTCGAATGCGGCAAGAGCCGCAAGCCGGGAGGTTTCCCGGCTTTCTAATTGTATCCCCTCGGCGTGCCGCGCGTCACCAATGCGCGGTCACGCTTCATCGGGAGCCCTGGGTTGCTGTAATGTGGGGGATGGTGGTGGGTGGCTCTCTGGGACCCGGCGGACCCGGAGAGGGGAGGGGGAAGCCCCGATCAGAGGACCGATCCTCCGAGGCTCCGGCGCACGCACGGGACACCTCGGCGCGCGCCCGGTATCTGTCGCGGCAGAGACCGGGTCAGTGTTAGAATAAACTCGGCCGCGACAGTATGACAAATAAATATTTGGTTGATACATAGCAACTTAATTCATTCTGTGCTAACACTTTTAAGTCCTAGATACACTAAGATCCTATTTTATCATCAGGTTAATAGTAATGCTTATCCACTAAATCCACTTATCCACTAAATAGCATAGTGTTAAATTTCTACAGCCATTAGTGCTAATGATATGTTCCACATACTTCACTACCTGCAGATAAGAGCTCTATTAGGGCTGGGACCAGCTGCGCCCAGCGGCGCGGGCGGCGGCACGAGCGTTCCCCACCAGCAGGGGTATCCTCACGAGCCGGTCCCAATCCCCCCTGGCTGCACAGCTCACTACACACTGCGACGCGTCAGCCGCCAGGGGATTCAAGAGAATTGTAATCCCAAGCGGCGACGCGTCACGTGGTGTGGCTGTGAGCCAATGAGGAGGGGAGGCTTCGGGGAGCGGGGAGAAGAGTGTGGGGGGAAAGCATCGATTTTAAATAAACTGCAGCACCAAGGAAGTCCCCCCTGCTCCCTCCCACAGACTCTCTCCTCTTGGGGTGGGGGGGTTCCCCTTCCGATTCCCCCCCTGATCCGATCCCCCGGGCTCCGATTCAACCCCCACCCCCCCGTGTGTATTTGTGAGTGCGTGAGTCCCTGTCTGTGTGTGCCTGTCTGTGTGTGTGCCTGTCTGTGTGTGTGCCTGAGTGCGTGTCTGTGTGTGAGGAGTTGAGGGGCTCAGCGACAGCGGTTGAGGGGCTGAGGAGTTGAGGGGCTGAACGGCTGACGTGCGGTCCCGCCCCCTCACATCATGGCCGCGCCCCCCCACCCATTTTGGCCACGCCCCCCCGCTCGCAAAAATGGTCCCTTTGGACCGGAAAAAGCCCCAAGTGCCTCTCCATGTGCCGCCTCTCTGCAGTGCGGGCGCGTGGTCTGAAGCAGCGGGGCCTTAGCCTTAGACCTCTACAGACCACACTGTGCTACCGTGCGAAAATAGACCCTATGGCAGCTTATTGATCCCATCCCTTTCCCTCTTTGATTATTATTTTAAGCAGATTCCGTGTATTAAAGGACCGCATCAAACAGTTGATTGGAATACTTACCTGTCATCTACTATTACTGTTAGGATCTTGAGTACAGACTACACTCAACATCAGATCCAGTGTGCGCCAAGTTTGTCATTTTAACACCATGTATTTTAGTATATTTTATTTAATTAAAACTATATTTTTAATATTTATCACTTATCATTGAGAGCCTGAGCCTAACTGCTCAACTTGGGTTACTCTTCTCTCAATTCTCCTTCTGTCCAAACCTACCCAAGAGCACCACCCACACATTATATTTAGCAGAAGCGGGGGCTCCCCATTGGTTTCTAACCCTGGTAATAAGGCTGGGCACTTTCACTCGTGTATTGATTTTGTTTCTATAACAGTTTTGTGTTTCTCTTTTGGACATAGCTTTGGCCCTAAATATTTTTTTGTCTTTTGGTTCCGGATTTAGCAGAACTTAATTGTGTGGTTTTAGTATGGGATTTTTAACAAAAGACTATATAGAAAAAAAACAAAAGATAAGCAGAGATTATTTATAAATGAGAAAGGAGAGAGGGAGGGGAGAGAGAGAGAAGAGAGAGAGAGAGAGGGAAGAGGAAGAGGAGGGGGAGAGGGAGGAGGAGGGGGAGAGGGAGGGGGAGAGGGAGGGATTGATTGGCTCTTGGCATTGGGTTCTGGTTCTAAAAAGCTTAAGTGTTGGCTTTGTATTTGTTGTTGGAATGTAAGATTGTGAAAGGTTCTGATTTCACACACCCAGTTGTTTTGCCCACCTCTGACAGCGTCTGTACCTGTTTCTGTTGTGGCATGGATTAAATCCTTGTCTCTTCTGGCTTTCCCAATAATCAACTCCTGCATCTGTACAATGTATTTGCATAGCACACTATAAAGTACCTCAAATTCCATGTTGAGCTATTGTTTTACATTACTTATCTGCTATTTAAATAGAATTGCAGTAGTTATGAGTCCTTTCTCCCTTAAATTATCATCCTTTTTTTTCCTACAGACACATTGGACAGATTTTCTCTTTTTCAGGAGATAGTCTTAATAAATGACAAATGCCTAAATTATTGTACTGTAGCATGTCATCAACATTTGTTGCAACTACCAATTGACGAACTTATAGCTGCTTTAGTGCTACTGCACCGACACACTTTATTCGAGCAAATACCCAGTATGTACCTGGCAGATACCTGGAATGCGCCGCTCCTCACCTCTGACAAGCCCCGTTGTGTTTGCCTTCCCAGCCTGGGTTCATGCCTGGCTGACGGGCGGCTGATCTGTTAAATGATAATGATTAGGATTTAATAGGCTGCAATGCTTCGCGTGTCTACCAGATGGCATAAATTCATGAATTGTAATGCAGTATATATATATATATACTGTGCAGTATTGCAGCCAGCGGGAATAAAATGCTTCAATCCCTGCCTGGAAAATACCTCAATGCACTCGGGCAGAAAACAGTCACAAACCTCAATACACCCGGGTATACCCGAATTCGTGGGACTAGCCGAGCTCGAATAAAGTGTGTCGCCAGTGTACAATCAAAATTCACCAGGTTCACATTTGTCAGTGAATAATAAAAAGATATGGTAGCTTAAACATTGCTTCAGAAACATGAAAAGGAATTTTGGTAGAAAGCTTGTGATAAGGTTAACAATATTAAAACAATAAATAGATCAACAATTAATGTGTTTTTCACAAATCTGAATATTTTGTCAGCAATATAACAATACTGTCTGTGTCACAAGAGTGGTTGGAAATATCAGTTTAAATCAAGTGTTAAAGCTGCAATTCATTAGCATTATTAACTCTTTCTTATTTCTTAATGAATCACTTATAGTTTCCATTATGTGGATAGTCGAGTGTGTGACATGTCCTCCTATTAGCAATCGAACAGGGAGCTTGATGTTATTCTCTTTTGCCTGATGACTAAAGGGCAAGGCCTGTTAATTATTACATGGAATGTAACAACACTCTGGAGCTGGCAAGGTTTTCATTTATTACAATGGGATCAGTATAAGAAAATGATTCTGATAAGAACAGCATATCCAGAGATTCCAATGACCTAAACATGACAAAACGTTGTCCTTGTTTTCTTAATAACTCACCCATCATTCCCCTTATTCATTTTTGACCAATACTCAATTACTATTCTGATGTTTTTTATGTTCTCTAGAACTGTTTGGGGTACTGTACATTTATTCATTTTTTCTCTGTACAGGCATACCCCGCATTAACGTACGCAATGGGACCGGAGCATGTATGTAAAGTGAAAATGTACTTAAAGTGAAGCACTACCTTTCCCCACTTATCGATGCATGTACTGTACTGCAATCATCATATACGTGCATAACTGATGTAAATAACGCATTTGTAACAGGTTCTATAGTCTCCCTGCTTGCGCACAGCTTCGGTACAGGTAGGGAGCCGGTATTGCTGTTCAGGACGTGATGACAGGCGCATGCGTGAGCTGCCGTTTGCCTATTGGGCGATATGTACTTACTCGCGAGTGTATTTAAAGTGAGTGTACTTAAAGCGGGGTATGCCTGTATAGGCTCTATTGATATGAAACTCACAGTACTATTGTTGTACAGTACCTGTTCTATTACTATTGATTCAGCCCCCTTTCCTATGCAATTTCTTATATATATCAAGGTCATAAACACATAAGCTAGTACTTAATTTAAAAAAGAAATAAATCTATGAACAAAAGGTTGTAGCAACAGTAGCAAAAGAAAAGTTCAGCCTGACTACAAGAAGTGCATTTTAACTCAGACAGACATACTGTACTGTACAGTATAATATCCTTTGAGATAAAGTAATCACTTTAAAATCAGTAATTTAATTTTCGATAACATTAAACAGGCCCATTAAATGTGCATACATAAATTTTTATCATGAAATTACATTTCTGTTTTTGAGATAAAGTGGGCATGGCATCAGCCATTTACAAATCCAGTGTTCTACTGATGGTTAGTATTTGGGGTGTGGACATTTTTTATTGGGTAGATTATTGCTGTGGGTTTTCAGGGTAGTTGCCCATGGGTGCGTGGTTAAGCCCACCCGGGTAGAAGGAGAGTAGATGTTAACCTTGCTTGTCAAAGGGGCTAGAAGGGCAATGCTAAACAATGTTTTTTTTAGCCTCTTTGGTATACAAAGTGGTGGGGAGTGTAGTTTTAGTGAGTGTTTTAATGAAAAGCATTGGTAGCCTCAGGCATCAGAGGTGTTAAATGATTTATTACCAAAAACTATAAAGCATAGTTCCCCATAATGCAGTGTCTTCCATTTATATAGAAGGGCAGTGGAGAGTGCAACATTTTAGGTCCCATACTGGATGTGCTGGCCACACATGCAGTATACAGTTTTCCTTCCAGAAAATATATATCCCCAGTCTTTGACTGTTACATAACTTACTGCCATAGCATATTGTAATACATCCTATTACATTACCCTATGGTAAAACATTGTGGAATCCCCCATCCCATTGCATTACTAGCAAGATTTAACTAATAGTTCTGTGAGTTAATGCTTATCAGCTGAGTTAATTACTGCAAAGGTAATATCCAGTAAATTATTTATTAATTCTTATCGAGATGAAATTCTATCTCAAATAGTGCACATTATTTATTTTTTACCCGGTGTGGTATTAACACCACTCTTGCAAAGTTTAGTGAATCCCAAATTTCATTCCGCGAGAAACCTCTATTTTTCAGAAAAAAAAATAATATATAGACTGGAAGTTCATGAGACCTGAATTTAGGATTATGTGACCTACACGTTGACTTTTAATGCTTGGCAAACTTAAGTTGGTGTATTTTGCCATTTGTCGTTAATATTGTTGTCAATTATTTTTTCACTGGATATTGTCTCTTTCATGAACTTTAGCTAACATGTTGCACATCTCTACTTTGATTTTACAATGTCATTCAGAAGATCTTTGTTTCGCCTAGCGTCTTGAGATGGGATCATACAGTACCGACACACTTTATTCGAGTGTGGTCGGTACCGCAAGCCGGGAAATCTCCCGGCTTGCTAGTGGCCGCCCCTCGGCGTGCCGCGCGTCATAGACGCGCGGTCACGTGTCTTCGGGAGCGTGCGCCCCCTGCACGCGCGTCCAAGGGCTCCAGCGGCAGGGGGTTCCGGGGGACCCGGCGGACCCGGCAGCGGTAGGGAGAGCGCCCCGATCGGAGGGCGCTCTTCCGCTGCTTCGGCGCGCGCCCGTCACTCTCGGGCGCGCGCCAGGCTACTGCTGCGGCAGAGAACGGGCAAATGCTCGAATAAACTCTGCCGCAGCAGTATAGCCTTAAAACACACCCAGAACTACTGTGCTATAGTTCAGAATACAGGATCTACTGTCAAGATGTCTTCATCATTCTAAAATGTAATCCAGCTCATTAAAAGCACAATTTAAACACTCTGTTGGAGTCAGACATGACAAGATTACATTATTTGCCTTTGTTATATGATATAGGCAAGAGACGGTTAAGCAAGCTTTATCATGATGCAATCATCAAAACTTTATGTTTTATTGAGATAGTACAATAAAGTATTCACATGTCTGTGGGTTGCTTCCTGTAAGTAAGATGAATGAAATAATGTCTAGAGCAGTATTTATAGGCATATTATGACTCAAAAGAACATTAATGTTAAAGGTGCAGGCTCACTTAGCCTGTCTAATTGTTATTACAGGTATTTTGTGTGTAGATATTTTCTATACCTTCCTTTTTCATGCAAACAACATATTAAATTATACAATCCGCAATTGTTTTCTATTTCAGACAAATATTGATATCCAATAATAATTTTGCTTTGCTCAAAACTTGTCTGTATAAGTCATCTTTGATAACTGCAAAATTGTAACTGCCACAAAATATTTTGCTGAAGTAAAAAAAAAATGTTTTATACTACTAGAAATTGTGCCAAGTATATTCACTCTACATCAAGCATGTCACCCTCAAAGGCTAACACGGGCCAAATAAACAAGGTTTAAGGTTATGCGGGCCGCAAAAAAACAAAAACTTCAATTTTCATAGAAACTTAGGTTTATTTAGAAAAGTACAGTATAAAAAAAAAAAGAACGATAAAATTAATGTTTTTTTCCTGACACTTGGCATCTCCGATTCTCTCTCCCTCTCCGACTCTCTCTCTCCCTCTCAGACTCCCTCCCTCTCTCTGACTGACTCTCACTCTCTGACTGACTCTCACTCTCTCTCTGACTGACTGACTCACTCTCTCTCTGACTGACTCACTCACTCTCTCTGACTGACTGACTCACTCTCTCTGACTGACTCTCACTCTCTGACTGACTCTCAATCTCTCTAACTGACTCTCACTCTCTCTGACTGACTCTCACTTTCTCTGACTGACTCTCACTCTCTCTGACTGACTGACTCTCACTCTCTCTGACTGACTGACTCTCACTCTCTCTCTCTGACTGACTCTCTGACTGACTCTCTCTCTCTCTGACTGACTCTCTCTCTCTGACTGACTCTCTGACTCTCTATCCCTCTATCTGAATCTCTCTCTCTCCTCTGTCTCCTGACGTCTCCCTGACTCTCTCTCCCCTCTCTGCTCTCTATCCTCGTTCTGACTGCTTCTATTTCTCTTCTGACTCTATATCCCCTCTTCTGACTACTCTCCCTGACTTTGATTCTCTCCATATATCCTCCTGCTGACTTCTGCCTCTCCCCCTGACTCTGATTCACTCCTCTGACTCATCTCCACTCTCTCTCGACTCTCTGCCTCCCTCTCTCTCTCTGACACTCTCTCTATCGAACACTCTGCTCTCTCTAGCCACCCTCTGACACACTACTACGCTCTATTCTCTCAGACACTACAAGACCTCTCTCTCTCTCAGGACACTCTTCTCTCTGGGGCCTTCTCGACTGACTCCACTCCTCTCTCTGACTCTCTCTCACTCACTCTCTTGACTCTCTCCACTCCTATCCCTGACTATGCCTCTCCCTTCTCTCGTGACTTCTCTCTCCCCTCTCTGAACTCTCTTCTCCTCTCTGACCTCGACTCTGATTCTCTCCTCTCTCCCTGACTCTCTCCCTCTCTCGTCTCTGAACACCTTCTCTCTCCGACACTCTCCTAAATCTCTCTCCGAGTTCCCCCCACCGCACATCTCTCCTCTCTCTCAGACACACTACTCTCTCTCTCGACACACTCTGTCTATCTTCAGACCACGACTGGCTGCACTCTCAGACGAAGAACTCTAGCTCGGCACGCTCTCTCTCTCTCTCTCTCTCGCAGACACCGACTCTCTACCTCTCAGGACACACTCTCTCTCTCTCAGGACACACTCTCTCTCTCTTCAGGGACACACTCTCTCTCAGACACTCTGCTCTCTCTCTCTCTCTCATGCCACCACTAGTCTCTCTCTCAGACACACTCTATCTCTCAGAAACAGCTCGTCTCTCTCTCTCTCTCTCTCTCAGGAACAACACACTTCCTCTCTCTCTCCTCTCTCTCTGCTAGACACTCAGGATATAGAGCGTCTCTTTCCCCGCTGCCTCAGACACCACTCTCTCTCTATATATCAGACACACTTCTCTCTCCTATCGACACACTCGCTCTCTATCAGACACCTCTCTTCTCAGACACACTCTCTACTCTATCAGACACATCCTCTCTCTCAGACACACTCTCTCTAAGACACACAATTACTCTCTCTCCTCTCCGACACACTCTCTCTCTCTGGACACCTTCTCTCCTCTCTCAGACACTTCTCTTCTCTTCTCAGGGACCACATTCTCTGCTATCTCACACACACACACACACACACAGAGACACAACACACAGACCCAACCCAGAGCATCCACAATCAGAACACACTCAGACACACACTCAGACACAAACTCAGAAACACACTCAGACACAACAGACAAACTCAGACAACAAAGACACCACACAACAGCACACTCAACACAGGCCTCCCCCACACACACACAGGACACTCAAAAACACTCACAGACCAGACACACACACACACACACTCACTAGACACAGTACACTCAACACTCAGACAACAGGAACACAACACACACTCAGACACAAAACACACACACACACACACACGACACCACACACACAACAACACACCACACACACACACACACACACACACACACACACACACACACACACACACACACACACACACACACACACACACTCACATACACACTCTCACACAGACACACTCACACAGACACACACACAGACACACTCACACACAGACACTCCCACACACACTCAGACACTCACATACACAGACACTCAGACACACTCAGACACACACAGACACACACACACACTCTGACACACTCAGACACACAGACACACACAGGCACACACACATACACACGTGGGAACGGGGGGGGGATCGGAACAGAATCGGAGCGGGGGGGATCGGAGCAGGGGGGGGGGGCGGAGGAGCGGAGAAGGAATGGGGTGGGGGTCAGAACGGAATCGGAGCAGGGGGGAGCGGAATCGGAGCAGAATCGGAGCAGGAGGGCAAGGGGGAAGCAAAGCAGGCATGGAGCAGTGCTCACCTGACTTGCTCCATGCAACAGGAAGAGGCGGGCCTGGCTTTGCAAGCTCAGATAGAGCTTGCTGCGGCCCAAAAAAAAATTCTGGCAGCGTGCCAACACGCGCCAGCCAATTAGGAGAGGAGGGAGGTTTTTTTTTTTTTCCCCTTTGCAGAGAGCGCGCGTTGTCTGGCACATTGCGAGCTGGGCCGCAAAAATAATCGTTGTGGGCAGCATGCGGCCCGTGGGCCGCAAGTTTGACATGCTTGCTCTACATGAATAATTACTTTACATGTTCACTGCAAGAGATTGTACTGAGATTGTATACAAGTAACAACTGTTATTACCCCCATTAATGTGAAATAATTTGTGAAATAACATGTGCATTATCTCCTTAACCATTTTGTATCAAAAGCGCTACTGTTAAATAACACACTAGAGGTAACAAAAGCAGTAACTTTTGCTACATCTGTGTATCCACTTTACATATTCACTACTAGAGATTGTGCAGAGTATATTCACTTTACATGTATTATAAGTCTTTGCTTGATTAGTGTGGTTCTATACACCTTAGGCTACTGTAGGTCCCATGCAGCCGACGGCACGCGTGACCGCCTTCTCCCTATGAGTCCCCGGTGCGACCTCGCTTGCAGGCTGACTGCACAGCCAGCAGGGGATACAAGAGGATTGTGCTCCTGTGCAGCAATGCGTCACATGGTGCACTGGTGAGCCAATCAAGAGGGGAGATTGGCAGCCTGGCATGAAGAGGGGAGCGTGGTGGTTTTTTAAACCTGCAGAAAAATGTATTCCTGACCTGCTAGACAAATGACAGTCACAGCTGGGCTGCAGTCCTAGTCTAAGCCCTTAAAGAATATCTATTCTTTGAGCACGCAAATCGAAGCCGTTAGTAAATAAAACTAAGGTAATTACGAAGTGGACCTATAACCTATGTAGTTATAGTAGGCTTGCGGGTACAGTAGATATCTGGAGTGGGAAGGGAGAGGTGATACGTTGGCCACAGTGTGTGGGGGTGGGAGGGGAACAGACACACACACGGAATATGTGTGACATAGCCACGCCCACCCGACCCATTTTGGCCATGCCCCCCGAACCTAAAACAGCTGCCTGCAGACTGCAGATTGCGGTGAAGCGCAGTGGGTCCTTAGCAGCTCTGAGGCAATCTTCTATTAGTATACACTGCTGCTTGGATTTATCAACTCCCTGTTTGACAATCCTGGCCCTGATTTAATAAATCTCAGACTTATAGCAATACATGCAGTGCTTGAAATCCCTATTTCATAGCACTGTCCAAATCCCAGTCAATATACAGGTGTCTACCAGTTTGCACCTTAACAAGCAATTGCTTATCTACTGTGTGATGACTTAAATACACTTACAGTTTTGATATCCATGTCATTATATGCTACTTTTGTTTCTCATTGCTGGCTAAATCTTCAAACCAATACAGAGAAACAACCCTTGCTCTGCGACAGAATATATTTACTGTACTTTATGATGAAGTAGTTTGAGGCTCAAACAGTAAATAAGTCAAGAGAGAAAAGCTCTGTATTCTGCACCAGAAAAAAACAAAGTAAGTGATGTGTATAAATGAAAAATTAATTTATAATACAAATATTATAAAATAAGATTCATAACATATCTAGAAAAAATATATATTTAAAAACTGTTAGTCCACCCCTGGGTAGTCCGCTTAATTTGTAGGGCAGTTTGTTTTTAAAGTTCTATATTTACATCTTAGTTTGTTACACTTGTACACCAGTCACGGACACAGTGTATGTCTTCTTTGGGATCAATCTTATATTATTTTACGTTCCATATTGTCCTTATTCATACATAATTCAGTTATTCAACTAAGGACTACAGTATACTGTGACTAGAGATGTGCGAATCAGCCGAAATCCATATGCCGGATTTTCGGGGCTTTTCCCCTTAAATTCCTTTTTATGGTGAAAAATCCGCAAATGGATTTGGTCGGTTTTAATCCATGCAGATTAATCAAAAACCGTGATTGGATAGAATCTGTTGGCGTATTCTTAATCTCATTCCATCAATGGATTGCTGAATACGCAGATTGGATTCTACAAATCCATCAACAAGTGGCAGAATCCACGGAAGGTAATGGCGATAATAATAAAAATAGCAGCAAAACGCGAACCCCCTTTTTGAGATTGATTTGTGGCTATCCGTGGATCAAAGAAACCGGCTGATCTGCTGCGGATCCAAATCTGGCAAAAATTTTTTAGCCCATCTCTAAGTATAACACCTGTATATACAACACTTATGCTGTTGTTCCAGTATCTTTGATGCCCGTTGTGCTTGCTGTAATATCACCCTGCATAATAAATCATCAATTATAATGTCACGTTGCTTCTGCGTGTAATCTATCCACATACAGTAGGTCAAATTAGATAAACTATATATTTGTATTTCTTTTATAGAAAGAATATGTGTAGTTCTCCATTTTCTTAATATTGGTCAGTTAGTTGGATTTCAAGCAAGGTGATTCATCTAATATTACGATGAGAGATGTGAATTACTGCCTGATAATGATGATAGTTTTTCTTGCACATCACTACCAGTGTATGCAGTGCTGTACAGAGAAACTTTGTGCATGTCTCTTGCTAATAAAGCTCACAATTTATTTGTTGGTGTTAAGGTCACAAGGAGCAGGACACTGGGATTTGAACCAATCTCCCCTACTTCAAACTCTGTGCCGTTGTTCTCAGAGTCAGTGCCGTTGTTCTTAGAGTCAGTGCCGTTGTTCTCAGAGTCAGTGCCGTTGTTCTCAGAGTCAGTGCCGTTGTTCTCAGAGTCAGTGCCATTGTTCTCAGAGTCAGTGCCGTTGTTCTTAGAGTCAGTGCCGTTGTTCTCAGAGTCAGTGCCGTTGTTCTCAGAGTCAGTGCCGTTGTTCTCAGAGTCAGTGCCGTTGTTCTCAGAGTCAGTGCCGTTGTTCTTAGAGTCAGTGCCGTTGTTCTCAGAGTCAGTGATGTTGTTCTCAGAGTCAGTGCCGTTGTTCTCAGTCAGTGCCGTTGTTCTCAGAGTCAGTGCCATTGTTCTCAGAGTCAGTGACGTTGTTCTTAGAGTCAGTGCCGTTGTTCTTAGAGTCAGTGCCGTTGTTCTCAGTCAGTGCCATTGTTCTCAGTCAGTGCCGTTGTTCTCTGAGTCAGTGCCGTTGTTCTCAGAGTCAGTGACGTTGTTCTCAGTCAGTGCCGTTGTTCTCAGTCAGTGCCGTTGTTCTCAGTCAGTGCCGTTGTTCTCAGAGTCAGTGACGTTGTTCTCAGAGTCAGTGCCGTTGTTCTCAGTCAGTGCCGTTGTTCTCAGTCAGTGCCGTTGTTCTCAGTCAGTGCCGTTGTTCTCAGAGTCAGTGCCATTGTTCTCAGAGTCAGTGACGTTGTTCTTAGTCAGTGCCGTTGTTCCCAGAGTCAGTGCCGTTGTTCTTAGAGTCAGTGCCGTTTGTCTCAGAGTCAGTGCCGGTGTTCCAGAGTCAGTGATGTTGTTCTCCAGAGTCAGTTCGTTGTTCTCAGTCAGTGCCGTTGTCTCAGAGTCAGTGCCAGTTGTTCTCATAGTCAGTGACGTTGTTCCAGAGTCAGTGCCGTTGTTTCTCAGAGTCAGGCCGTTGTTCCAGAGTCAGTGCGTTGTTCTAGAGTCAGTGCCTTGTTCTCAGAGTCATGACGTTGTTCTCAGAGTCAGTGCGTTGTTTTAGAGTAGTGCCGTTTTGTTCTCAGAGTCAGTGCCGTTGTGTTCTCAGAGCAGTGCCGTTGTTCTCAGAGTCAGTGCAGTTGTTTCAGAGCAGTGCCGTTGTTCTCAGTCAGTGCCGTTTGTTCTCAGAGTCAGTGCCATTGTTCTCAGAGTCAGTGACGTGTTCTTAGTCAAGTGCCGTGTTCCAGAGTCAGTGCCGTTGTTCTAGAGTCAGTGGCCAGTTGTTTCAGAGTCAGTGACGTTGTTCTCAGAGTCAGTGCCGTTTGTTCTTAGAGTCCAGTGCCGTTGTTCTCAGTCAGTGCCTCAGTGTTCTCAGTCAGTGACGTTGTTCTCGAGTCAGTGCCGTTTGTTCTCAGAGTCAGTGACGTTTGTTCTCAGTCAGTGCCGTTGTTCTCAGTCAGTGCGTTGTTCTCAGTCAGTGCCGTTGTCTCAGAGTCAGTGACGTTGTTCTCAGACCCCACCACGTCGTGACGTGTTCTCGTCAGTGCGTGTTCTCATCAGTTTGCCGTTGTTCTCAGAGTCAGTGCCGTTGTTCCCAGAGTCAGTGCCGTTGTTCTTAGAGTCAGTGCCGTTGTTCCCAGAGTCAGTGCCATTGTTCCCAGAGTCAGTGCCGTTGTTCCCAGAGTCAGTGCCGTTGTTCCCAGAGTCGGTGCCATTGTTCCCAGAGTCAGTGCCGTTGTTCCCAGAGTCAGTGCCGTTGTTCCCAGAGTCAGTGCCGTTGTTCCCAGAGTCAGTGCCGTTGTTCTCAGAGTCAGTGCCGTTGTTCCCAGAGTCAGTTCCATTGTTCTCAGAGTCAGGACGTTGTTCTTAGTCAAGTGCCGTTGTTCCAGAGATTCCAGTTGCCGTTGTTCTTAGAGTCAGTGCCATTGTTCTCAGAGTCATGTGAACTTGTTCTATGAGTCAGTGCCGTTTTTCTTAGATAGTTCCGTTGTTCTCAGTCAGTGCGATTGTTCTCAGTCAGTGCCTTTGTTCTCTAGAGTCAGTGCCGTTGTTCTCAGAGTCAGTGACGTTGTTTCATCATCAGTGCCGTTGTTCTCAGTCAGTGCCGTTGTTCTCAGTCAGTGCCCGTTGTCTCAGATCAGTGACGTTGTTCTCTCAGAGTCAGTGCGTTGTTCTCAGTCAGTGCCGTGTTTCTCAGTCATTGCCGTTGTTCTCAGTCAGTGCCGTTGTTCTCAGTCAGTCTTGCCGTTGTTCTCAGTCAGTGCCGTTGTTCTCAGAGTCATTGCCATTGTTCCCAGAGTCAGTGCCGTTGTTCTCAGTCAGTCCCGTTGTTCGAGTCAGTGCCGTTGTTCCCAGAGTCAGCGCTTGTTTCCAAGTCAGTGCCGTTGTTACCCAGAGTCAGTGCCGTTGTTCTCAGATTCCGTGCCGTTGTTCCCAGAGTCAGTGCCGTTGTTCTTAGAGTCAGTGCCGTTGTTCCCAGAGTCAGTTGGCCATTGTTCCAAGAGTCGTGCCGTTGTTCCCAGAGTCATGCCGTTGTTCCCAGAGTCGATGCCATTGGTTTTTTTCCCCCAGAGTCAGTGCCGTTGTTCCCAGAGTCAGTGCTGTTGTTCTCAGAGTCAGTGCCTTCACTCACTGAGCTGCTCCTTCAAACCTTATAACAAAGACAGACAAGAAGATGGGTTATTATTTTATTATTATTATTATTACTTTGCTAGCAAAATGATATACTATTAATTCACTTTCCCCTGCATTTATGCAAAATTTTATTTGTTTTTGGTAAAGGTACTCTAGGCAAATATTCGTGAATGTTGATTTTGGTAAATTCTTGCGAGCGGCAACATTTCAATATTTGTTAGTTTCGCAAACGTGTGCTGAGGTTTTGCACATCTCTACTCACAGTAACATAAATATAGAGTAGCTGGCACATTTCATCACCTTGAAACAATTCGTCTGAGACCAATTACAAGACTGCTCTTTGGTTTCCAAAAATAAATATGTTAAAAATGTTAACAGTAATACAGTATGTGATCTCAAAAGAAACACATTTAGCATTGTCCATCCACATGACCAAAGTCTTGTTTAATCTGTTAAATATTGTACACATAATACCAAGACACGGTAATCCAAGACACGGTAATGTGAAAAGAGGAAATTAAGATTGTCACTTTCTAGTTTTATCTTTCTGACGTTTCTAAAACTTTAACATGCTGCATTAAGTAGCATGTATAAACAGACATACAGTAGCTTCAGGAAGTATATGACAAGCAGCCCTTCCAGGGACAGCGCTTTTATTCTTTTATATCCTTACAGTATTTCTGACCTAATTACTCTGGTTCTGCATTGTGAAATGTAAAGCCCCCTGCAAACCAGACACACTAAGGTTATATTAAAGAAAAGGTATTAACAAAACATTCAATTGCAGAAGCACATTATAGATAAGAACACAAAAAATCCAACCACGTTCTTATATAGCTCACGAGGTCACCCAATCTTTTATCAATAATGCTGCAGCGTTTTAGGAAGAAGTCTAAGGTGGAATCATGCCCTGGTTATGCAACTGATGTATAGAGGTCTGATTGGTTGTGATAATTCATTGTATGTTAAATCTCAAGATCAGTTGGTTTAGGACTGCAGTGATCATAAAGACCTGTAAGCTCTCTCCGTAGGAACATGCAGGCTGCTAAGGTTGTTTTTATTGTTGCTACTTCTACAGTTTAAGGGATGCAAAAACCCTTATTCCTCCAGACAGTTACTGTATGTATGTATGCATTTCTGACTTGGTTGCAAACAGAGAATAAGCCTGTGCAAGTCAGACATTCTGCATTGTATAAACTTTAACTTTTGTATCAGGTCCACCCCTAGGTGGCAGCACATAACCAACTGAAATACAAAAAGAGTTATTGCCCCCAAAATAGTTGCATGTGCAGCAGAATAAGAATATGACCCAGGAAAACGAAAAATACATTTGCCAATGGATTTAAATAAATGGTTTCAAAATATAATCTATGTAGCGTTTATCTTCTGTCAATTTCTGAGGTGTAAATACTAAGATTATGCAAAATGTACAAAGTATGACGTACAAGAAACTCAGAAAATGCAAAGATACAATATGCAAAGAGGTGCATTAACTCCTGTGAAAACACTGTGATATTCTTTATCCTTGGAAATGCCTCTGCAATCGCTGCCCCCCCCCCCCCCCCTCCTGAAAAATCTTGCCCCCCTAGTTTGCGCATCCTTGGTTTAAATGATTTTCCAGCTGTGTAATATGGAACAAAATATTTCCTCACTTTCATTCATATATTGCACTAACCACACTGTTATAGTAGTTTTTGAAAGGGAAGGTATTATTCTGTATAATTACTTTTACATTCTGCCTGGTGTGAAGAAGCATTTAATACGTGCCTAACTAGACAACATCAGTACATTTGAGCATGCAGTGACATCTAGTGACGTAAGAGCATACGATCTAATCAGTTAATGAAAGTATCACTAGTGAGCACATTCCTATGTCTCAGACAGATCTGCAACTCTGCTTTTCCCCATTATCTCCTAGCACAGCGGTGTGCAAACTCGGGGGCGCAAGTTTTTTTGGGTGGGCACAGGCAGTTGCAGATGTCCCGCGCTCTTCCCCAAGGCATTTAAATTAAATACCGGGGGACCGCGCGAGGCCTCTGCAACCTCTACTTACCGGGATTCAGCTGGCTTCAGGATGCGTAACCATGGCAACGCAGCATCAAATGACGCAGTGGGGTCATGTAACGTCACAGTTGCCTTGGTAACATGCCGTCAAATGACGCTGCTGGTCACGTGACGTCACATGACCCCATCAAAGGTAAGGAGGGGGACGCACAATGGAGGAGAGCAGGCAGGCGGGTCGCACCCAAAAAAGTTTGCGCGCCCCTGTTCTAGCATACAGTGCTTCCACTGCAGCAAGGGATTCTGGGATCTAATAAGTAGAATTCATAGTCAGAATTCCTTTAGGATAACATTAGGGGATACATTTACTAAGTGGTGCTCTGTCCTAAGACTCATTTCGGCACAGTGTCTAATGATTTTTTTTGTGCTGGAGAGGTGGAGTAAAGTTGGGTAGGAGCTGATATGATCAATCTTATACCAATCCAGTTAAAACTATGTTTTGGTGCAACCTCATTTTAACAGAATGTGCTGTTTTTGAAGCTCTAAAGGATGAGAATATTTAAATGTTAGGTAGTATGGTGGGGAGACAAAAGAGAAATCTGTTCTATTGCAAAATGGGGCTTATTTAGCCTACCTTATTGCAATGTAACGAATATCAACATAATTAAAGTTCTCTTGCATTACAATGGATTATTCAATTTTGCAACAAAAAAACCCTAAACTCAAGTCAATAATATCACTGGATAGCTAAACAGCTAAAAACTGAACTAAACCCCAAAAAATTGGTTAAATAATGGGGATATTACATTACAAGGCGAGTTTAAGGAAATATAATATAAAGCAGCAAAAAAATGAATAGGTTCCTTGTTTGAAAATGTCCCCATGTTTATGGTTTCCTGCAATATACTTATCTGTATCTAATTAAATTGCCTCCACTGTGCATTGTAAACAATTTGGAAGATTTTGTAACGGTCTCCCATTTTGTATCACGTACATTAGAATGCTACAGATATCAATCAAAAAGTTTGTGCATTTGTATGAAACCTGTAACATAAAGTAAAACGGAGACAAGTATTTAATACAATGTACGCACTTTTCAACACAGATTATCACACACATTTTCTAATTCAAGTATGTGTTAACCTTAAAGCTGCAATTATAAAAAGAAGTGTACAGGCATACCCCGCATTAGCGTACGCAATGGGTCCAAAGCATGTATGTAAAGCGAAAATGTACTTAACGTGAAGCACTACCTTTTTCCCCACTTATCGATGCATGTACTGTACTGCAATCGTCGTATACGTGCATAACTGATGTAAATAACGCATTTGTAACAGGCTCTATAGCAGGCCTGCACAACTCATAAAGCGAGAAGGGCCGAACTGCTCCAAGGAAAAAAAAATTTGGGCCGCACGGGTATAATCATCATCATCATCATCATCATCATCATCATCATCATCATCATCATCATCATCATCATCATCATCATCATCATCATCATCATCATCATCATCATCATCATCATCATCATCATC
>WSYH01010728.1:0-22495 GCA_036426205.1 Ascaphus truei | reverse complement strand
GTGGTGTGTGTCTCTATGTGTGTGTGTGTCTGTGTGTGTGTGTGTGTCTCTGTGTGTGTGTGTGTGTGTGTCTGTGTGTGTGTGTGTGTGTGTGTCTCTGTGTGTGTGTCTCTGTGTGTGTGTGTGTCACTGTCTGTGTCACGGTCACTGTGTTTGTGTGTCACTGTCTGTGTGTGGCAGCAGCAGCCTGAGGTGATGAAGGACCTGAGTATCACCAGGGCGGCGCGGGTAAGCAGTGCTCCGGGGGGAGAGGGTATTTAGAGGAGTGGGGCTTGGGGGATGGGGACGACGACGCAGTATAAGAGGCTTGAGGGATAGACGAACGGGTCTGCGGAGGGAGAGACACGTCACTACCGTCTCTCCTCCTCCCCACACCGGGCAGCAGCTGCGGAGGAGGGCACCTGCTCCGCAGTGCCGCAGTGTAAGGTGAGAGGGAGCTATGCAGGGCCCTAACAGGGGAAGGGCAGGAGGGCCCTCGGACACCACCAGGCCTGACGCCTAATCCCAGCATCATTGGTCTCCTTGACTTCAATACATGTTGTATGATTAACTTTTGCAGACACCCCCCCCCCGGGAGTCTGAGCCGGGGGATCGGAGCAGGTTGCCCCCTCCGCAACTGCTACCCGGTGTGGGAGGAGGGCCGTATAAGTGCATGGGGAGGGGGGGAGATCGGAGCAGGTACCCTCCACAACTGCTGCCTGGTGTGGGGAGGAAGAGGAGAGGTGGTAGTGAGGTGTCTCTCCCACCACAGACTCGTTCTTCTATCCCCCAAGCCTCTTATAGCCCCTCCCCCCCTCATCTCCCACTCCTCTTATACCCCTTCCCCCCCCCCCCATCCCCCACTCCTCTTATACCTCTCCCCCCGGAGCGCTGCTTACCCGCGCCGCCCTGGTGATACTCCGGTCCTTAATCACCTCAGGCGGCTGCTGCACACACAAGCAGTGACACACAAACACAGTGACCGTGACACAGACGTGACACAAACACACACACACACAGTGACAGTGAGACAGTGACACAACACGAGCCAGTGACACACACACACAGTGAGAGTGACCACACACACACACAGTGAGAGTGACACACACACAGTGAGAGTGACACACACACACAGTGAGAGTGACACACACACACAGTGAGAGTGACACACACACACAGTGACACACACACACAGTGAGAGTGACACACACACACACTGAGAGTGACACACAACACACCGAGAGGACACACCACACAGTGAGAGTGACACACACACACACACACACACACACACACACACAGTGAGAGTGACACACACACACACACAGTGAGAGTGGACACACACACACAGTGAGAGTGACACACACACACAGTGAGAGTGACACACACACACAGTGAGAGTGACACACACACACAGAGTGCACACACACACACACACACACAGTGAGAGTGACCACACCACACAGTTGGAGTGAACACACACACACACTGAGAGTGACACACACCACACACAGTGAGAGTGACACACACACACACACACCCACACACACAGTGAGAGTGACACACACACACGCAGTGAGAGTGACACACACACCACAGTGAGAGTGACACACACACACAGTGAGAGTGACCAAACACACAGTGACACACACACACACACACAACAGTGAGTGAACACACACAGTGGAGTGACACACACACACTAGTGACACCACACCACAGTGAGAGTGACACAACACACACACAACACACACACACAGTGACGTGACACACACACACGCAGTGAGAGTGACACACACACACAGTGAGAGGACACACACACACACACAGTGAGAGTGACACACAACACACACACGTGAGTGACACACACCGTGAGAGTGACACCACACACAGTGAGAGTGACACACACACACACACACAGTGAGAGTGACACACACACACACACACAGTGAGAGTGCACACACACACAGGAGAGTGACACCACACACACACCACAGTGAGAGTGACAACACCACACACAGTGAGAGTGCACACACACAGTAGAGTGACACACCACAGTGAGAGTGACACACACACACACATAGAGTGACATGACACACACACACACACCCACACACAATAAGCCCACCTCTGTAAAACACACACAATAATAAGGCCTCTCCCCCCTTGGGTGGGTAAGGTGCTGGGAGGGGGCATGTGGGTTACCTGGACCCGGGGATGGGCTGCTGGAGCAGCATGGCCAGTGCAGCTGAGAGACTGGCAGGCCGCGGAGCCTAAAGGGAGGGACATGGGGGCAGAGCCTAAGGAGCCCGGCATTACGGAGGAGAGAAGGGAGGGGGGCAGTGCTGTAGGAAGAGGCGGGCCAAAAAAAAATATTGGCAGAGTGACAGCACGGGCAGCCAATCAGGAGAGGTGAGTTTTAAAAAAAATTTTTTTTATTTTAAAACCATTTTGCAGGCTTCCCGGGGGCCGGACAAATGGCTTCGCGGGCCTTATAAGGCCCGTGGTGGACGTTCCCCACCCCTTGCTTTACAGTATGGGCAGTTAAAATGTGGAATTCATTACCCATGGAGACTCTGATGGCAGATAGAATAAATATCTTTAAAAAAAAAAAAAGTTGGACATCTTTTTAAAAAAGGAAGGGTTTACAGGGATATACCAAATAGACGTATGTCCTTTTTATACCTCATCTACTGTGTAACAATGCCGCAAGTCTGCCCTTGGTGTACTAAGCCAGCTACTCTCATCCTATCTGACCAGCACCGAACACCTGGCACTCACAGTTACAGCACCTCGCCCCAGGGCCCATCACAGTGGGGCCCTGAAAGAAAAAAGGTCCCTCCCGGAAACTCAAAGGAGGCTTTGTTCCTACCACCAAGGCAATCTCAAACATCCTTCCAAGTCCATACCATCAGGGGCTGTAGCAAAACCCATTTCTGTAGCTAAACAGAAGGGGAAGAATGCCACTTGGCCCTCGATGTCACGGTTGCCAAAAAAGAACACCCTACCCCCATAATAAGCACCCTCTTCTGGGCGTGACATCTTCAGAAAGAGGTAGGGAACAATCGGTTATTGCTAAGGAATAGGAATTGCTCATATATGGACACCTCCCCCCAAAGCAAAAAAGAGGAAAAAACATTGCCTCCTAACAAGTTGGCATTATTGGACCATTTGAATCGCCCAGCCAACCTGAACAGCTAGGGCTGAACCAGTGCCAGACCACACACCTCTCCCTCCAGACCCTGTGGGTGTTTTTAGTGACGAGGGTCTGGAGATAGAGCAGGGGAATGTGGGGACCTCTCAGGAACCAGGGGCTATACAATAGGTTAATGTTGTAAAGCATGCAAGCCTGCCCCTGTTTTATAAGGGGTGCCCAACATTAGCCCTGCTAATTGGGTGGCTGCTGTCCCTGATGAGTGACATTCAGGACAGCCCCGTGGTTCTCCTACCAACGGTTACTACTATTGACGCTCCTGAGACAACTATATAACCTCAGAAGCCACCATCTAGAAGGGAAGATGCCATGGGATTAACCCCCATTTAGGATACTGGGGGTGGTGCTGAAAGGAGGATGAAGCAGATAGTGAGGTGGATAGGGGGGAGGGAATCAAGTGCCTCTTTTATTAAAACCTTGGAGGGTAGCACTGTAGAGATCACTCCCAAATAAACCATGCTCACTGCAAAAATCCAGGCTGCACAGGCAGCAGTGGATGAGGCCATTAAGGCACTTGTGTGCATCAGTGGCACTGCAGGCTATCAGGGCTGCCACACCCTCTGCTGCGTTTGCCTCCAGCCACTCCCCAATGTTCCCCCAATACGCACAGTCATCACCACCCTCAGGTCCACCATAGAGGGTGAAATAAACCCTCCTCGGACACAAGAGAAGGGTCCATTAAA
The DNA here is from genome assembly GCA_036426205.1 of Ascaphus truei. NCBI lineage: Eukaryota > Metazoa > Chordata > Amphibia > Anura > Ascaphidae > Ascaphus > Ascaphus truei. Next base: position 18,619 of record WSYH01010728.1, on the reverse strand, counting down.
ATAAAGCTGAGGAGGGTAATCGCTGCAGAGGCAGGGGAGTGAGGATATAAACTCCTCAGCCAAGAGGAGCCATGGGATGAACCGGTCATCCCCGCTGGGAAACTCACGGTTTCCTGGAGAAAACCCTCTAAGGTCAAAAACACAGGAAGGTGCGAGTAAGGCCTCAAGAAGTGGGGAGAAGTCTTTTTATCCTTCGCTCCTCCAGGTGTACATGAAGGCCAAGAATTCTGGGAGTTCGGAGCATCTCCGAGCCTGGAAATTTATAACCAGCTGCGAGGAGTACCAGATCTCACGGGAATTGCTTCTGTGGCTCTTGCAAGCAGTACTCCTGACCCACACAAATAATGGCTTTACACATCAGCACGCTCAAAATTAGCAGTTGTAGAAAATGGTCTCCACATCCATGAACTCTCCAGTTTCCTGCAGGAGACCCATACTACTCCAGAGGCTGAATCCAGCTGGCACCTGAGTGGCAAGGCTGGGTCTTCTTCAGCCACACATTTCATCATTATGATGAGTGGTGACCCTGTTCTTCGAGCCTTTCCAGCAGAGCTGCTGTTTGACAAGGCTGTTATCACAGGCCATCTACTCCACCTCCGCCCGTCTGGCATCTGGACTACACATTTAACTTATTAAACGTGTATGCACCCATGGCTGGGTCAGAGAGTGAGGTTCTTTTCCAGACTGTCAACTTATCTGAATTGACTGTCAGGTGAGTGTGTGGTACTCTGGGGTGACTTCAATTGCAGCTTCAAGGTTCTGGACCGGGTCGTTACAGAGTCATACCTCTCTTGCATCAGCTTGTGGGAGATCATCGCCCATTTCTTCTTAGTCAACATCTGGAGGAACATCCAGGGGCATCAGATACTTACACATAGTTAGGGTGTGGCGTGTCTGCTGTCCCACCCCAGATCAACTGGCATTATATATCTAGCCACCTCATGTCGCGAGCCAGGTTCATGCCATTAGGTGTGGCGCCGTTCATGGACCACACTGTGCATCTGTGACAGTGGAACTGATACCATCAGTGCCTTGGCCACATTGGCACTAACATCTGCTTGTTCGAGGACCAGAGCTTTTCAATGTCGGTCCATGAATTTGGACTGCGTGGAGAAGCAAGCAGGGAGACAGCCATGTTGAGTCAGTGGTGGGATGTGGGCAAGGTGCGATTGGTCTTTTGTGTCAGGAGTATGCAAAGTGTGCAAGCAGGCAGCGCAATGCTGGGGTCGAGGCACTCCGGGGGAAGGTGTTCGATCTTGAAAAGTGGCTACCTGTATCAGGAACCAAGCCCTGCACCTCGCATACAATGAGAGGAAGTGGGCTCTCCGTGAGCTGGAACAGTGCCAGGCTCAAGTGGCATATGTGCAATCTCGACTCCTCTTCCTTTGGGAGATGGATCGTGGGTCGTACCTGTTCTACGCTCTGGAAAAATAGAGGGAAACCATAGGCACATCACTTGCCTTCTGGGTATGACGGTTCCGTCTGATAGATCTGGAGAGAGCTCCGGGACAGGGCCCGGATGTTTTGTTCCAGCTGGTTCTTTCCAGATCCATCATCAAATGCATGCGGGTGCTATGGGAGGGGTTCTCACAGTCAGGAGAGAGGGAGAGGGAGAGGCTGGATAAGCCTCTTACTCTGACTGACTCTCTCTCACGTCCTCAGACTCATGGCCTATAGTAAACTCCATGGCTGGACTTGCTGACCATAGAGTTTCTTCTGATCCTTCTGGAAATTCTGAGTCCTTGATGAACCCCATGAGGCTTGTGGGATGACCCTTTCTTGTAGATGGGCAGTGTGATTTTGCTTCCAAGAAGGGAAAAAATCAAGTAAATAGCAACCATTCTCGCTATGATGTGGACAATAAGTTCATGGCCAAGCCATCTTGTTGAGGCTAAGTCCGTGCTGGCATTTGTGATTCACCCGACCACTCCTATACATCCGGACCAGACCTCTTTGAAATATATTTCTGGTCCGGGATTTGCTGCACTACTAAGGACAAATTTGTCACGGCTACGAATCAGGAAGGTTTGCAGCAAAGCTGATTTTATTGACAGCAGGTTCCTGGTGATTTGTCTCATGCAGGAGGAAAACCACACCAGATAATCAAAACAGCATATATTTATAGGCAAAGTGATGCTAGGTTTGTCATATGACCTACAATAATATTCTCTATATGGTCTTCTTTTAAAATGATCCTGTCTGCATGAGCAGGACATGCTCAGCTATGGCCTTCACAATAATTGTGTGAAAACATATTTTCCAACTCTCATAATCTCACAACAACCTAGTGTTTGCAATTATAACCATATACGGTCTTTGATATTCAGTTAATAGCGAAGAGGTAGAGGTGTGGGGGGAGAACCTTTAGCGCAAAGACAAGAACACAACATAGTGTAATCTGTATATAAACCGGGAAAGTTGCTGCTTCAAATATTGAACTCACAAGATCATCAGTATTTTTGGGAAAAGGACTGGAGATATACTGTATCCCAACAACAGGAATGCTAAAGGTTTTTCTTCCTCTATGGATCGATCTCTCATCCAATGATAGAATGTTACATTTAAGTAGTGGGACCCCATGTTCCAGGTTAGGTTACGCTCACCATGCAGAGAACCAGGTTCTTGTTAGTTGATGGGCCCACTATAGATCATTGATGAAAGGAAGGAGAATTTCCCCAGAGGAAATGGTTAAGGCCCTATGCAAGCGTAGAGGAGGATTAGGCTGGGCGTTGTAACACCTAAGGGTTCTGCTGTTCTCTACCGAGGGTGGACCCTCATGAACCCCAACTGTGGGTCTTGCCTGGCAAAGCTGGCAGAAGAAACTGATGAGCTTAGAGGGCTGATAAGACATAGTACATCGCTACTGACAATCTCACGGGTATGAGTACCCCTACATGCCGAGCCTATTATGCAGGAGATCGAGGACAATAGGTCCGATTGGCTCAAACAAGCAGAGCTGGATTACATAAGATCCAAAACCAGTACCAGACTTTATTAAAGAGTTGAAGATCTGTACCATTATAATCGAATGGAGCGTTGGCCGGGTATCTTTAAAATAGTGTAGTGCTCGTCATGAAATGGTCCCATAAGGACACACTTTGTCTGGCCAGGGGTTTTGACGGACGGGTACATAAAAGCCTGAACCTAGGTTTTAAAAGTAGTGTCATAGACTTCTTCTTGTTAGAAGTAATATAGTTCTTGTTCATCACTGTGTCAGCATCTGAGTTGCTACTATCAATGGCAATGTACTGAATTGTAGTGTCTATGCGTTATGTAACATGTGTTATAATTCAGGTCTCTATGCTGATGGATGGTTCTGCTAAATGGTTCCAAGTGGGAACCATTGGATTCACCAGAGGGAGAGTGTTGCCATGGCTGGTTCTGGTCTATCGTCAGTCCTCCCTGGCATGTAAGTCCTGGTCGGTGCAGGCGAGTGTTCAGGCCCATCTTGGGTTTATGTGTCCCCCCCCCCCATCTGCTGCTTCATTGAGTGGAGGAGTGGAGGTGTGACAGGGTCTGTGTGTTGCCCAATCCCCGTGCAGACCTTGTTCCGTCCCCTCTGCATAAGGATGAGGCACACCAAATTTAGGGAGTTTGTAGTTTGCCAGCAAGAAAGCACATGTGAGGGAAGGTGGCTGTCTCACTTGGCGGGTGGGATTGATATAGAACAGTCCCACTAGGGTACTGTAATAGGCCTAAGGACATATCTGACCCAGAAACCCTCCAGAAACATGAGATCCAAAGAGAATCGCTGTATGTACGTCTGATGTGGATGCCAATAAAGACTCCTGTTCAATATACTCTGGCCTGAGGTGCAGTTATTCAGGGAGAGGATAATAGTGTTCTATCATGGGACTGCATCCAGCACTCCTGGAACTGTGGTGATAGAGAGCAGCACAAGAGAGAGAGACTTATGAAGTCACATCTAAAGCCGTCCGTTTCCCCACAACATCGCGGAACCTCAGCATCTCCTGGGCACCAACAGGTACTTGCACCCACAGACACCTGTAGCAAGGGCAGACTCCCAGAGGGGGGGGGGGGGGGAGGGTAAGCTGTGCTACACTTATTTGGCATGTTCGGTTAAAACAAACTATACAGCCAGTAACCAGTTACTGATCCGGGAGTTTCTTCAATGCTGGCAACGTGCCGACTCCGGACATTGTACTGCTATTTGTTATTACTCTGATTATAACCTGCCACTAATCCAGGAGTCTATACACAAAAAGGAAGCGCAAAAAAGAAAAAAAAACATCAGTCAAATGAATAAAAAAAACTTTATAAATTGACTCAAATTGTCTACTAAAAATCACAACAAAATGTTTTATAAAGTTTTTTATTAATTTTGACTGATGGTTTTTCTTTTTTGCGCTTCTTTTTTGTGTATAGTTTTTCCAGTTTGATCACTGGAGAGGTAAGCAGGAGAGGGATACCATCGCTTTGGATTCAGAGGGGTTTTGTTGGGTTTTGCGCCATACTTTTCTTTTTGTGGACTGATCCAGGAGTCTCTCTATTTGCCGGCTACAAACTTACCTCTGGTGCTGCACTGCTTTCGGTACTATTATAATCACACCACCAGCACTCATTCAGTTGCCGGTTACGTACATACCTCCGGCTTTGATTGCTATTGAGCCACTTCTGAGACCGCCGTCCGCTATCAAGCAAGTACACACTTCCACACGAAACCCGATCAAATCCGGCAGTGTTAGGGATTTAGCTACTGTATCTGACAGTCTGGATATTGTTACCTATACACTGGATCCGTGTGGTTATTAAATAACTATGGAGACATTATTTAAACAAAATACCGTTCCAGGCATCACATAGTCAAAATAATGGACAAGAATTACAAACCGTATCGACAATATACATTGTATGATACCTTCCGAACAATAACTGATATTTTACTTTCCTAAATAATAGTGCATTAAACCAGAGCCATCTATCGTGCAGACTTGCACAATAAGGTGTACACATTATGATTTTTGCAATTACTAGCAATTAGTGAAAAGGAAATGTTACTTTTCCGACAATAACTGCTGAATAGTCATTTGATAGACCCATAAGGATTCTCAATGAGTTAATAACGGGGCAGTGACGGAGTTAATTCAGGCTCGGCTGCAGATTATATTGTGCCTCCGGGACATACATAGGCAGGATTCATCGCAGTTTGACTTAAAACGTCAGGCTCACCAAACAGCCGACAGTCAGCGGAAGCATTACTAATATTGACTATCTCCCTTTCAGCAATTCTGACTAGATTGTAATATACATCGTTCTGCAGTCACCAACATTATATTTTGACTGTCTGTACACCCATAGGAGGTATAACAACCTTGGATATCTCTTAGACCCTTATGCACTACATCCATCATCCTATTACATAGGACCTGAAGAGGTAGCCAGGGGGCAGCATAGGGTGAATCTACAGATCCCTCTGTGACTCAAAATGCTACTGATAAGAGATGAAACTTTTGTGTGAATTTATTTCTGGTATTTTCTACTAACTCCAGAATCACCAAATAGCCGACAGTAAGCAAAGCTTCACAAGAGCCCCCACAGTCCCAAATCATTAATTAGTACCAATCACTGACTATTATACCTCTGGTTTAGCGGATATTACACTCGCAAGTGTTGAAGCCATTCATACAGCTCATACTGTATTTGTTTAAGATGTACTGCCAGATCTAGTATAGCATGTGAGGCTCTGATACTTTTTGACACTAATTGGTTTGTAACCACCAAGTTATTGCAAGGAGTCTCTCTCATATCTCTGGACTGGTACTCTACAACATCTCCTTGTTGTGTTCAGTAGAGATATTCAGTACGTGTACAATTTTATCATTTTCACCACTGTGTGTCTTTTATATTCGTTATTTTTCATTGTGCCTTTATTTTTTATTATTGCCAATAAAATTTATATTTTAATCACTTTATCATTACATTACTGTAGTGCACAATTAGGGATCTCTGTCTCTCCAAGTACCCTGCGTACTGATTATGTTGGCATATGGCCTTAAAGCTGAGATCAGAAGCCGTATGTGTCAATGTTTGCCTATGACAGTACGGTTATAGTTTGAAGCAGTGGTATAGGTATTAATGATGAATGGCCGTGGGACTGGCATAGTTATTTTTTGGCTCCCCTGCAAAAATGTAAAAGGCCCTAAACAAAAAAAACTAAAATAAATGTAGTTTATACTGGGGTCCCCATGTCAGCTGCCTTGCGAGCACCATCCCTCTTACAACCCTTGGCCTAACCCTACAGCTTCCCTCTCATCTTTACAACTCACCTTCTCATCATCACACTCAACCCCCTTACGCCCCCTTCTCTCACCCTGTGTCTCACTCCCTTTCTTACTCTTCCTTACTCTCTCCCCACCTATCTTCCCCTTCACTACTTCCCTGCTCCTCTTTCCCTCACACAACTCCGCTCCTCACTCAATTCCCCCCTTCTACACACTCAATTCCACCCCCCCTACAGTCATTCCCCCTCCCAGGGCTCCCCCCCCCCCCCATACTCATCTGAACACACACATTCAATCCTCCCCCCGCACCCCCCCACTACAACCACGCCACACCCAATCACATACACACAACCCAATCCAACTCTCTCTCTCACACACACGCACACACCACACAATCACAACACACACATCATAACACACACTCTTTTACCTGGGGTGGGGGGTAGTGGACTTTGGTCCTGTGAGCTGCCGCAGACTGGGTGGGAGAAAACCTCTGGGGAGGAAGGAGTGTTTTACTTGCAGTGAAGGCCCTGCCCCCCATCAAGCTGAGTGACAAGTCGGCAAGAAAAACTTCAGCCCGACATCCGGCAGCGACCCCCTGCTCACTCGGGCCCCCGCATTGCAGGATTTAGCGGACATGGTCAGTGGCGGATTTGAAAATCTGCCACCCCCTAGGCGGCCGCCCTCCTTCTCCATTCAAATACCAGTGTCAAATGACATTCAGTTTGTTCACACACCACACGGCCACGGTTGCAACATGGTGCCATCCTAATCATATGCTAACATGTTCATGCCGGCATTTTTTTTTTGTTACATTTTGTTGGGTTATTTAGTGATGTATAGGATGCATTTTCTCTTAACTTCTGTATCTTGAGATAAGCTCCATAAGTGACCTAAAATGTTAATTGAACTACAATACACCTTTTTTATAGTGAGTGCCTGTCCCCTCTCTAGAGAGATGGAGAACAATTGATCCATGTATTAAACCTTTGCTATTTTTTTCTCAAGACCTGGGATTGCCTCTTTCTCTTTTTTCTCTTCCCTCTCCCTCCCTTATCAAAAATATATTTATTTTTTGTTAATATATGCAGCATTTGATTACTTTTATTGAAAGCTAATTACCTAAGCCTGTTGATCACTTGTTCTCCGTGATCGATCAGCAAATACTGCTTCCCATGTTCACTAAATGACTGCCTTTGGTTTGAATCCTCCAGTCAATGTAACTCAGCAACTACAATGTATTTCTTATATTACTGGGGGGACTGATTCCACTAGCACAGGGGAATAGTTTGCTCCAGCACGAGGGGAGTCAGGATGCTCGGATACCAAGAAAGATTGTGGTGGTAGGGGACTCCATTATTAGGAAGGTAGATAGGGCAAACTGTTGCCATGACCACATGAACAGAACAGTTTGTTGTATTCCCGAGTGTTCGGGGTTCGGCACATTGCGGATCGGGTAGAAAGATTGTTGGGAGGGCTGGGATTGAACCGGCGGGTTCTTGGTACAATGTTGGCCCAATGACAAAGTTAGAGAAAGAGGGAGGCTCCTAAAAATAATTTCAGGGATGTTAGGCCAAAAGCGTAAAGCAAGGACCTCAAAGTTGTATTTTCTAAAATACTACCAGTGCCATGCGCTAACCGCAGGGAGAGAGTCAGATTATGGAGGTTAATGCATGGCTAGAAAATGGGTAGGGAGGAGGGTTGGGTGGTTTTTAGAGCACTGGGACGCCTTTACTAAAGGTGCATCTATATTACTAGGGATGGATTTGCACCTCAATGAAGAGGGATCTTCTGTGCTGAGGGGGAGAATGTTAAAAAGGTTGGAGGAGATTTTAAACTAGGAGTGGAGGGGGGGGATGAGGGAATGAACAGAGAACAAAGTAAATAGATAGATGAGCGAACAAGGGGTTACGGAGGTAGAATTGGGCAGTGCGGTAGTTTGACAAGCACAGACACACCCATAGTAAATACAGATAATACTAAATAATTTCTAAAGACTAAACCAGTGGGAGCAGAAAGGAAGGAGCAGATACAATAATAGTACAGGCGAAAACAAAAACTTAATGTATGCTTGCTATGCAAGAAGCCTGACAGATAAAATGGGGGAGCTGGAATTAGTAGCTGCATTGGAGCAGTATGATATCAAGGCATTACGAAACATGGTGGGATGAGACTCATGACTGGACACAGTTAATTTAGAGGGTTATTCCCTTTTTCAGAAGGATCGAGCACAATAGAAGAGCAGGTGGTCTATGTTTATATGTTAAACGGATCTAAAACCTATTATAAAGGAAGATGTTTATGAAGGTAATGATGAAGTAGAGGACCTTGTTGGATAGAAAATTAGCAGTGGAGGTAAAAGAACAAAGAAATGTTTGTAGGGATATGCTTTAAAATGCCAAATATCTGTGAATTGCCAAGCTAAATACTTTTGCAAAGTGGAGAATGGCATCAAAATGGGTCATGTTTGCATAATGGGGGATTTTTAATTATCCAGACATAGACTTTGGGCATGAGATTTATGTTACAAAAAAGGAAACAGAAGTGTTTTAGGGTGCTTCCTTATATACCCAAATTATGAGGAACAACCAGGAGAGGGCAATACTGGATTGGTGATATAAACAATGTCGAAGTAATATCAAATATTAAAGTCCTGGGACATTTGGGTATAGTGATCATAACATGTCTCCTTTGAATAAAATTATACAAAACAGCATTACTTTGGATTCATCCCGCCCCTATGACGTGATGAACGTCATCAATCGCCGACCGTACGTTTCGCATATTTACTGCTTGTGTCAGGGCTGGGAATGGCACTGAAATGCTCTCAGTATATATAGGGTAAGCAAGTCTTCTATTTAGTAATGACGCGTTCCGTATTTGCATAGTTAGGGGTGTACACATGCATGGTGGGCATGCTGACCCAGTCCTTGCCTATATGATGGAATGCAATCTGTGTGGTTTGACTAGATGTTTATACGCAGTGAGCAGATCGATACCTAGTACAATTGGTTGGGTAGTCTGGGGTATAGTGACATGGAGAGTTGTTGAGTAGTCAAATAAAGGGGTTAAATACAAACCCCTCACTTTAACCCCGTGGTGCCAAAGCCTGAGAGCTATATATTCAGCGTATTCCATTTAAGTAAGGCTTGGTCCCAGTTACACCTTTCTGATTGCCCATACTCAATTGATCAATCCCTTTGAAGGTAGTGACTAGCATATCCCCATGGTGATGTTCATTAACATGTCCTTGCCACGGGGGATATCGGAGGCCATTTCTTGTATTTGCACAAATGCTCCATACTCTAATTCTGAATGGGCGCTAAGTTTTGCCAATGTATTTTTCCCACACACACTCCTCTGCCATATAAGACCCAAGGTGTTCTACATGTAATAAACTTCCTGATGGTAAAGGTGCGTGTGTCGTCCCAATTATTGAATGTTTTGCATTTTTAATACTGGCATGCCTTAACAGTTGAAGCCAACTGAAGTTGCCAGGTGGTTTGGTAGGGAGCCAGGTTTGGCTAACACTGGCCACAAATGGCTTTGCACTATACTGTCACGGAGATCATAGATATCTCCGGCTAGTCATTACAGGGTACGGTTTGAGGATTTCTTCCAGTCAGCATCGCTCTAAGGATGTGCCAATGGTTTTGGAAAGCATTTTTGGCACGATCCCAATCCCAATCCTGATGTCCTTCATCAATGTAAATGAATATAAACTTAAGTTTTACAACCAACAGACAAGGAAGTGGAAACAAATTATCTGATCTTAGACTGACTTCCACTTGTGATGGAAAGTTATTATCAGAGACATTCTTCAAAGAAGTGGATACTAATAATCTGCTAATGGCAACGAGCAATCATAAGGACACCTGGATAAAAAAATCCCAGCCGGTCAGTTCATGAGTTGAACAAAATTGTACGAATAACGATACCTTTATGAAGCAAGCTTGAAAGACTTTTTAGTCGCTTCATTGAAGGGGTTACAAAACCTGATCACCCTCAATAAGGAGCTAGAAGGGTCCAACTTGATGGACCGTGATGAATCTGCGTAGTGCAAAAAAGTAAAAAAAATCGAGTAAGTTGAACCCTGACAATAGATGTGGCATTTTGACTAATTTAATAGAGCTCAAAGAATATTGAGAAAGTGTTCATTAACCATTGGGCAATTTTAGAGAATGATCCGGTTCTGTGTGACAATCTGGTCCAGAACCTAGATTTATTTATAGGGAGGCAACCAATTTGAAAAACTTTTAGCTCCAAGTGACATTGGACAAATGGGGTGCCAGAGAACAGAAAACAGTTGGCTTGGGACAAAACCTGTAGGTAATTTCATTGTGTTAAATGTGTCGGTTTGTAAATATAGCACCCCAACCGTAAAACCTTCCACTTCCAAAAAAAACAAAGAAATCTTTAGTATAGATGATTTATTACATGTGACTCAACCTTCATAGTGTACCTTCTGGAGTGTGCCTGTGGGTTGCACTATGTAGGCAGAACAAAACGTAACCTAAAGATTAAGATACAAGAACACTACGCAATATCAAGAATGGGCTTTGAGAGCACAGTGTCTCCAGAACATTTCCTGATTTAACAATCAAAAGACCTTCCTCTCTACATTTATGGGTCACAAACATGTGCCAGTGATAGAAGGGGGGGGGGACAGACTGAAAGCTCTATCAGCTCAGGAATCTTTTTGATTCATAAATTAGATTGTATGTCTCCTAGGGGCTGAATAAGATAGATTTCAACGTATGGGCCTTTTATTAAAGGTTAATGATTATCTTTTTCCTTATGATTATACTGTAGAGTCTGTATGACTCGGCACACTAGATGACCCATCGGTCTCATTGAACAAGCAATGTTGTAATATACAATTGTAGCTATCACTTAGTGCAGTGTTTAATTTTAATATAATATAAATAATTTTAAAATGCAATAAAGTATACACTTTTAATCTGTTTTTATTCTTTCTTCACTTCTTTTTTTCTTTTGCAAGGAAATTTATGTGTATTAAAAATTGTTTTAAATGTCATTATCAATGCGAATCCAATTTGCGCCCCGCCCCTAACTGCTGAATTACATGTTCTGATTGGCCTGGAATCTAATTGATAGACCATAACAGCATTTGGGTGTATATTTAATACCCTGGGGTAGTCCCATTGAATTATCCCTGATGAAGAAGCGAGTGTTTAGCTTCGAAACGCGTTGGACTTTTAATTTTTCAATTTATATCCATGTTTGTACTTTTAAATGGTTCTATTTAGCCTGAGTTGTGAGGTTTGGGACATTTTTGAGCATTCCGTGTGCTCACGCAGCCCCTAGGTGTTTCCGTTTGGGCCCACCTTGTGTCTAGCGCGCCCTACGAGTGAGTGACGTCATTATTGCGCGCTCACTAGACTGATTCCCTCTTTGCATGAGTGCATTGGAGTAGACTGTGTTTCGGGACTTTCGTTCTTGTGTACCCTCGTGATCAGACTACAACCACGTGGAATACACTGGCTTCCTGTGCGAACGTGGTGTAGAGCCAGAACGACCCTGGGCTGATCTCTCTCTCCAAATCTTGGACGAACCGGCTGCAGGGTGCTGACCATCACGCCAGACGCGGACGGATCTGAGGCCCACGCAGGAATCCAGTTACTGAGTGACATCCTCTAAGTCTCCCACTCTGATGTGGTGTAAGTAATCGCGTGTTGTTACACGTAAATGCAATATGACCTTTATTTTAAATGTACGCAGAATACTTACCAATTTATTTAAAAACTGTTTTTGATATCTTACGATTTGTGTTTGCGCTTTTTCTTGCCATGTAGACCATAAGATGGTGTAAAGCAGATTTGGTGTCTATATTTAAAAAGGGAGCTAGATCACAACCGGGGAATTACAGACCTGTAGCTGACTTCAATAGTGGGGAAACTCTTGAAGGTTTAAACAGGATAAATATTCAGGGATAACTAATGGTAAACAAGATATAGTAATAGTTCAGTTATGAATTTTATGAAGAGGATCAATGCCCAAACTAACCTTATTTGTTTCTTTGAGGAGGTTAAGTGAATTTAGTCCAGGGTATGCTGTGAATGTGGTTCTATTTAGAATTTTCAAAGGCTTTTGATACAGTTCCCACAAGATGGGTGTACAAAATAAAGTGCAAATTGACAATAAGTAAAAAATATATGGCAACCTTGATTGAAAAACTGGTTGAAGGATAGCAACAGAGGTTTTTGTCATAAAATTGAACTTTTCAGGTGGGCTGGTCGTGGAGTGGAGTACCTGTCAGGAATCGGTACTGGACCCGTGCTTTTTATTTGTTTATATATGACCTTGAGGTTGTATTGAGATCAAAGTCTCCATCTTTGCTGATGAGCTAATTGTGTGTACGGTAGTAGATCAAGCAGGATCCATATCAGTTTCTTCTCTCTGGAAGGAAGGAGAGGGGGGGGGAGAGGATGCTGGTTTGGGTTGCTGTGTCTGATGTGACCTGTGTTTGCTTGTTGAGCTGATGTGTTTGCTGCTCATGCCCTGTTGCTTGGAATTCTGATGGAACGATGTTTGCCTGTTGATGTGGCTTCGGATGGGGGAGGATAGTGGAAGGTGGGGCATGGGTGATGTGGAGGTGAATGATGAGGTGCTGTTTTGCTTGGTGTGCTGCTGAAACCTTTGTGCACCATCCGCATTCCTGATTTGTGGCCCTGCTGTGATGCTGTGTGCTGTGTTTGATTGATTGTGTGCCTGAAGATTCCTGTCTTGTCTTCGTTCCTGGTGATTGGATGCATGTGTTGTGTGAATGCCCTTTGTGCCCATGCTTCTGTGGTCCCTGCGCTTCCCTGACTGTGATGTCTGCTCCTGCTGTCGTGTGATTGGTGTGTGCCCTGCGTCTGATGCTTGATGGAAGGTGTGGACTGGCATGGGAATGGATTGTCTGCTTGTGGTGTGTGGAAGATGTGATGCTGTGATCTGTGTGTGCCCTGCTTCTCTGTGCCTGAGAATGTTGAATGCCTGCCTTGATTTTGCTGTTCCTGGCCTGATTGTGTGAATGCTGCTGATGCTTGTTTTTTCTTGTGGGTTCTTTGAATGCATGCTTTCTGCTTGTGTTGTGTGACAACTGCTGTCTGATGCTTCTGTTCTTTTCCCTCTGCTGAAGTCTGCCTTCTTTTGATGAATGGGGTGATGTTTGTGACGGCTGATTGGGTGAAAGTGCTTGATTTGTACTGTTGTGCTGTTGTTGTGCTGTCTGATGCCTTGTGTTTTGTCTCTCTCCTGAGGTTGGTGCTGTGGGCTTGTGACTGATGTTGTGATGTTGTTGGTGCTTTGAATGCAGGCCTCCTGGGTTACACTGAATCGCTTTATGGGCGATGTGCTCTTGACCTGCTGAACTTGTGCACTGTGTATGCCTCTGCTTGCTGTGTTGTGATGAGGCTGAATGATTGCGCCTGCTTTGCTTGTGTTTGACTTGACTGTTGCCTGACACTGTGGTGTGACCCCTTCTCTTGACCTTGTTGATTGTGGGAAGGGACGGCGTGAAAGTGGCTATCTGATGAACTGTTTGTAGGCTGCCTCTGAATGTGTGTCCCTCCTGTCTGTGTCCTGTTGTGGGGGGGGAATTTGATGCTTTGGGTGTGAAATTTGTGCACTATGGTGATTGTGTGGAATATTGTGAATTTGCTTGTGTTTGTGCATTGTGGATGCTTGTAGTGTGTGCTTCATGTTGTGACTTCGAATCTGGTAGAACCCCTGAATACCGCGCCCAGGGGGGGGGGGGGCCAGGAGCTAAGGAGGAAAGTGGATAGCGAGGGGCGGACGACTGACGGATGGGGAGGGGGGGGAGGGGACATTTTCCTTCGACCTCATCTTGGTATGGGGGGACTGGTTCTGAAGGGATGTGGGAAAGCTATCCTTGTGTGTTTTTCTTTGTTGTGTGACTGTTGGTCTGCTCCCTGTGTTGGTGTGTGAATGTTGGACCGGCATGGATTTGTGACCCCCTGGTCTTGGAACTTTGTTGATGCCTTCTCTGTGATTGAAAACTTGGGCAGGTAAATGGGCAGGTGAGTTTAATACAGATAAATGTTAAGGTTATGTATTTGGAAGCAAGAATAAAACAGGCCGACTTCACAATGAAATGGGGATACATTGGGGGAATCCTTGATGGAGAAGGATAGATTTATGAGTGCTTGTAGACAGCAGGCTTAGACAATAGTGCCCAGAAATCATGAACAGTAGCTGCAAGGCAAATAAGATCGTATCTTGCATTAAATGGGGCAAGGATGGAAAGGGAAGTAAAACATAATGATGCCCCTTTACAAAAGCAATAGTAAAGACCACATTTTGAATATGGAGTATCATGTTGGGCACAACTCTTAGAAAAAGACATTGGAGTATTGGCCACTAGAGAGAGTTGCAGAGAAGTAGCCACCAAAGTAATGAAGGGGATGGACAATCTAACTTATGAGGAGAAGGCTAGCTTAAATTAGATTTGTTTACATTAGAAAAGAGGTGTCATAAAGAGGGGATATGTTAACTATATACAAATATATTCGGGACAGTACAATGAGCTTGTCAAAATTAATCTTAATCTTAAGGGCAGTCGTAAAAAGGACTTGGAGCATCCCTTAAGGTTGGAGGAAGGAAAGGAGTTTCACCAGCAACAAAGAAAGGGTTCTTTACAGTAAGCGGGCAGTTAAATGTGGAATTCATAAACATGGTACAGTAGATACAATAGATTTGTTAAAAAAAGGTTTGAAATCTTTTTTAGAAAGGAAAGGTATACAGGGATATACCCAAATAAGAAAAACATGGGAAGAATGTTGATCAAGGGAGTAATCAATTCTTGGAGTCAGCAGGAAGGAATATATTTTTTCCCCTTATGATATATAATTGGATGATATGGGTTTTTGTTTTGCCGTCCTATGAATCAATAAGTAAGGTAAGTATAGATATAGGATAAAGTACTGTTGTCTAATGAGCATAGTTGAACTGAGGGAGTATGTCTTTTTCAACCTCATCGAATATATAAGGAAGGTAAACATTATCATTGTGACAGTTTACAGCTCAAACGGCTGGGAATATTGCCAACAATTGATCACAAAAACAGGAAAAATTGTTATACAGGCAGTCCTCGTTTTTACAAAACGCTTTGTTTCAACGAATGGCTTATCCAAAAGCTATGCAATGCTACCTATGTTCATTTTACAATGCCCAAAACGGCTTAGCCAACGCTCTTACAACGCTTTGCAACGTTGTTTATGTGTATGTGGTATATAACACACATACACACTTACACCACATACACCTACAACACATTGCAAAGCGTCTAAGAGTGTATATATATACTAATTAGTTTATATTAACTTAAGTAATAATCCCCGAAGAACAGGCCGTGATGGCCAATAATACCCTGGCTGGAAGCGTTGAAGGCCCGAGGCGAAGGAGAGGGACTTTAACCCAGCCAGGGCATTATGGCCAGAGTAATGCCTGTTCTGAGGGGATTATTACATTAAGGCTAAATGTAGCTTTTTTTCAGGAAATTAATTAGACACTTTGTCTAGTTATATAGATTTTTTTAATTAAAATAAAATCGGTAAATACATGAATCCACCTGATATACTCTTACACTGCAGAAATCTATATCCACACCACTTGCCGCCCCCTGTGTAACACCACACAAACACCAACACACACACACACACACACACAAACCACACACAACAACACACACACCACACCACACACACACAACACACACACACACACACACACCACACAAAAAACCACAGCAGCTCAACACACACACAGCCAGATCCTACACACTCAACAAACTGCTTGCCTACCACACACAACATACACAACACAGCAACCTCCTCAACCCACCAGCACACACACACACAAACGGGGAGATATAACACACAACAAAGCAATCCTACACTCACAAACACAGCACATCGACACACACAGAACTTCTAACCACAAAACAACACAGCACCTCTACACCCAACACAAAACACAGCACATTTACACACAACACAATACAGCACCTCTAAACACAACACAGAATTCATCTACCAACACAACACATAACCTCTACACACAAAAACTGCTGCTACACACACACAAAACTGCTGCTACACACAAACACACTGATGCTGATGTGTGCTGACAATGACCACACACAACACATCAGCCAACACACAACACAGCAGATCTACACCACCACAAACTGTGCTACACACACACACACACAACACATACAACAAAAGCACCTACACAACACACACCACACACACCAAACACACACACCACACACACACACCACACAAACAACACACACCACACAACACACACAACACCCACACAACACACACACACACACACACACACACCACACTGGAGGCTCTACACACACACAACACAGAACCTCTACACACCAAACACAAACACAAGCAATCTACACACAACACAGAACCTCTAAAACACAGCTTGTGCTAAACTCCTAAACACTGCTTGTTCTGCTGCTGCTGACACACAAACCACACACACACACCCACACACACAGAGAAACAAACTGCAGACAGACACTCGCTTGCTTGCAGACTCCTCCCCCCCCCACCAATTCAACTGAAATCTTCTCAGTTTCACTGAGCAAGAAGGGGAGGAGGTCAACCTGTGGGCTGATACTTCTTAACCAATCCCCTGCCCTGTCTCCGAGCTATTCCTACTTTTAGACCAATCTCCTGCCCTGTATCAGCTCTTCTGAAAGCGAGGCTGAAAATAATCCATTGAAATCAAACACTTTACAAGCAGCTAAATTCCGGGCATTACTATTGGATAAATGCCCGGAATTTTTTAACATCAGAGGGCAGGAATTTCAATAATGCCCGGAATTGAATTCTTAAGCTATAATATATAAATTATATTATTACTATATATATGTAAGCCATGCCTAATAATGACTGCCATACATCTTCCCTGTGGCAGTATGTCCTGGTAAGTACAGGCCTGCCAACACTAGTTATGGAGGTTTCCCTCACACCCTGGTGTGGGTGCCCGTGTAAGGAAGGGAGTGGCTGTATGATCTGAGGTCCCTGGATAGTGACATCAGCTGATGCGCCTGCCCCCTGAGGTATAAAGGGCACAACACTTGTCAGTTTTAGTGTTGTTGCAAGGTTGGCAGAGAAGCATCTGGTAGAATGTAATCTCCTGCATAAGGGATTGGAGGAAAAACTTTTGTGACCATAGTGCTGTAACTAGCGGGAAGCAGACGTGACAATCAGTCTGTATAAGCAACACTGGTCCAGGGACCTGGCCGCAGTGTTGATCTACCTAGGAGATAGGGACCCACACTTCATAAGGAGGGCGGCGTACCTCGGCAAAGGGACAGCACGGAAGATGTGCGGTAGAGCAGGCAGCTGATTAGGCAGTAGGATACATCCAAGTCTATAATAAAGATGCCTTTGTTCAAAGAAACCCCACTGTGTGAGTGTGAGATTCCTCTGCAGTGGCCGGTCACCACCAAGAAGGAGTTCATCACCAGGGACATTCTCCATGCGGAAGAATAGATGACTGATGAGGGTTGGAGGCGCTGCCACGTGAAGTAAGTTGGAACTCGTACCCACTACCTCAGCTACCCTGTCCTGATGATATCTCTTATAACCCAAGAGGGAGAGAGACTCAGGAGTCCTGTACTTGCAGAGGCACACCACACACGACACTTTTAGGGACCGTTAGGGACCAACGGGCAATGTGAGATTGGGTGGTCAGACAGGGGGGTCCAGCCGTACATTATATATATATATCTATATATATATATATATATATAATATATATATAGTAATACAGTATATACACTATATATCTAAGGTGTTCGATGAATCTATTGCCTGCGTTAAAATATTGTTGGTATTTTAGTGTTAAAAATGCCTCAGGAAAACGGAACCTTCATTTAAAACAGTGTTTTCCTATGGGCAAAAAGTGTTTCGCTTTAGAACGTTTCGCTATCCAACGCCATTTTGAGTAACGCTTGTTGTCGGATAACAAAGGACGCTTGTAAAGCTCTTGCAGGCGCTGGGGAGGTGGGCTTAAATCTGTTATTTAAGAACTCAAAATTATGTCAGTAATTAAACCTAAGTAAAATGTCAGTAAGAAGGTTTTGAATATAAATATAAAAAAGGTAGTAGTATTATCGAATATTACAGAACTGATTATTTATTAGGATTTAAAAAAATCCATAGGATATTTCTTTGGATGTTCCTTAAACTAGAATTTATCAAGTTGGAGGGAAATGCCTTGTTGGATCGTTTTTGAATGTAAATTGTAGTCATGAGCCAGTGACTACTATCTCTGTCGTATTATAATCATTACACTTACAGTCCCCAATGAAAGGT
>WSYH01010727.1:0-22495 GCA_036426205.1 Ascaphus truei | reverse complement strand
TGTGTGTGTGTGTGTGTGTGTGTGTGTGTGTGTGTGTGTGTGTGTGTACACAGAGGGGCGGCAGTGTGTGGATATAGATATCTGCAGTGTAAGCGTATATAGAGGTGGTTTCATGTATTTACCATTTTATTTTAATAAAAAAATCTATTTAACTATACAAAAGTGTCTATTATTTATGAAATAAGCCGACATTTAGCCTATAATAGTAATAATCCCCTCAGAACAGGGCATTACTGGCCAATAATGCCCTGGCTGGGTTAAAGTCCCTTGACTTCGCCTCAACTCTTCCAGCTGTGCCCTGTTCTTCGGGGATTATTACTTAAGTACGATGGGTAATGCTGTTGACAATAGTATAAGATATTATTAGTGCAAGAAAGCACCAAACAATGTTAGAAAAGGGGATTTTTTTTGGTGTTTACAGTTCACTTTGTAGCTTGTCCAATACTGTGCTGTGAGCTATACACTGTGCCTTTTGGTTGGTCACTAATTTGGCAGTTGGTATCCATTCCTAAAATAATTGTTCCACAAGGTTACATGTTGTTTTATGTCCTGGCCTTGGAGAATATATATACAACACTGTCTTACTACAAAATCCACAAAAATATAATGCAACATTGAATATGATCTGTTATTATATTTAATTGATGGGTCAGACATAAATAATGCATGTCATTTGAGTCATTGCACAGTGTTTAACACATTCAAACATCTCCTTTAGTTCATGTTCAATCATTGTTAATGTATTCTCATATTAAGAAATCTATGCCTCTTGGTATGTAAATATACTTATCTGTACACCATATGATTTTAGAGGTTTGTCAAACTGAATTAATACTCATGCTTGCATACGTGATGCTTGTTTTTGACGATTGTTTTGATATACTGTATTAGCTTAACTGTGGGGTCCCTTGGAGCCAACCCTCAGTTCCCTGACCTCTGGGGGCTCCCCACTTCATGAAATATATGTACTTTTAAACATAGGGCAAGAATACTTGCCCCGTAGAGACAAAATTGCCACCGGGATCAGTATATACCAGCAGCCAAAAGAAAGCTGTTACTGTACATTGCAGCTTTCTAAATGGAGATATTGCAGCCCTATTCATACATATGTAGTGTCATGGAACAGAAATACCCATTTCTACCTTCTCTGTTTCACCCCCCCCCCCTTTCCTTGGCAGTTCTGCCTGCTAGCTGTATTTGGATGTTACTTTCCTTGCAGTTTCACTCTCAGTGCAGATGGAATGGATACATTATGTTGCCTTTTTTTCTTCCAGTCTGTCACACCCCCAGTAATCCAAGTTAATGGGCTTTCCAATTCCCCCCTGTCCCTGCTGACAGTTAATATGACCTGACCCCTATCCCTGTGTCACAAGCAGTACCCACTGTCTTTTACTTCCTGATATTGGCAGAGTGAGTACATTCATGTTACACCCCTATGGCAAGGCAAATTTTTTTCACCTGCCCTTACTACAAAGCACCCACAGAGATACACCTTTCCAATACAAACATCTTATCCACAAGTGCCTGTTTTTATTGCTGCCTTCCTAAATAAAGTGGAGAAAATATACAGGACTTGTTATGCTTTGGAAAGAGGGCTGAGTTGAAGCTAGCTGGGTTCATTCATACCCCAGACATGACCCTGGATCCAGAATATGTAGCAAGACTTCCTGTCCTCAGTGCTGCGATTTGAAGTCCATTGCGGATGGATTCACTCAGCTGGGGTTCCCTTGTGGATGCGATCCCGGTTGAGTTAATCCTACCAGACCAGCCACCTGTCTCTAAAAAATATGTGGAGGGAAGCAGAGAGAAGCAGTGTCTCCCTGTGTTTCCCCGCGCAGCTCTTAAAGCAGGTCTCACGCTTTATATTATTATTTTTGTACATAGGTTTGAAGCAGTGGGTCTCTGTAGCTTAACCCCATTAATTTCAGATCCGGGGACCCCTACTTCCCGAGACACAGACGTTGAGAGTGCATGTATCTCGGTGTGGTTTAAATGTCAGTCACATGGGCCATGTTGCGGGAGATTTAAACTTGCCGGAGATACAGGCACCCCCTACAGAGGTCTGTATCTCTGGATGCAGGGGGTCTCCGGAGCTGAAATGAATGGGGTTCAGCTCTGGGGACCCCATGCTTCAAACCTATGTACAAAATTCATAATAAGCGAGCGTGTGCTGCTCATCTGAATGGTGAGTAGTGGTATTTTTCTCCCCAGCTCTCATGGCCTATCAAGTGAATGATTAACACTGCAGGTCACACTCAAAAGCAAGTCTTACTGTCCTTATGGCCATGTTCAGGACATGAGTGCCCACATTTTTCTCTGTGGCAACGACTACATCAAGTCTTGCTACATGTTTAGGTTTTTTTCTGTCATAAACCAGCACAGAAATCTACAAATAGCTTGCAAACCTGCCGGACATGGCAGGATCGCAAATCGACTCTGGGGTAAGAACAAATCAGGATTGCTGGCTTTAAGGGCAAAGGACATTGAGTTATTCCTCAACTTATTTACATTTTTCGCTAGCCAATTTGTCCATCTCAAAAATGAAACCTTATTGAATTTTGGTAATTATACAGAACGTAAAGCAAATGATCCTGTATAATGGTACAAATGTAAAGTTAAAACATTCTGCAAACATTGTTTTCCAAATCATTTTTTTATACTTGCATGAAGGCCTTGAATTTCAAGCAACATATTGTTTGTTACAGCCACATAGTAAGAAGCATAAATGTTGTAAGACTTATGCTCCCCATGACCACAAGAAGGTGTGAAATGACAGCCGCGTGGACACTTTGTTTTCCGCGCCTCGTCGCTATACAGTACATAGAGGGTTTTACAAGAGAAAAGCCTTGTAAGTTGTATTAGTAACTAAAGTAGAAAAAGTGTTAGCTAATGTGTGTAATTATATAATTTTATTATCTGAAGAAGAAAGATTCCAATATTTGTGTGTAGATTATTTTTTAATATCATTATCTTCCCTAGTTTACTCAAAAATAAATGTAGGCATCTGTTGATCAGAATGATTTTTTCCTTTTCCAGTTAATGCAGTATTATTCCAAAGAGGCTCTTTAAAGTTTGTGTGAATAAACACCAATGCTTTACTAACTCTTCAGTCAGGATAACCTCTTAACATTTTACAATACGAAATGATTGAACAAATAGGGATTATCCATTGGAATTTCCCCCAAAATAGTTCCTTGTAAACCTTTGGGAAGTCTCAACAGGTTCAGGCTGATCTTAGTGAACATTGATAATTCCTCTGAGTATTCTCTATTTGTACACTTTTTTTTATTGTGTTCTGTGACTACGTCATGAGCTGATTAAAATGTACTTATATGTTTCTTTGAATTTATGGTATGTATGGATACTTTGTGTCTTGAATACTTAAGTTTTCTAATTCATTCCTCTTATGCCAGTACAAATGTGTAAGGAATAAACCCTGCACAGCCAGAGGTTGGATGAACGTTTTCAACAAATTATGTTCTATCAGCTCTTACAAGGTGCCCTACTCTCCTCACAGCAGTCATTTTTCTCCTATAGCAAGGGAGGGGGTAGGTTATCTGCTCACAGGATTTATTATTTTTCTTGTAAAAGGGTGGTCTATTGCAGATTTGCCTGAAGTCCCTTTATGCCATGATTTGACATTTGGTCAAGTGAGAGTCAAGCAGGTGTAGGTTTATCTGTGGTCCTAGCCATGGTGCCAGAAAAATAAGGCCTCCTGCATTTGTGATATTCAGCAGCACGTTATGTCTCCTACTTACCTGAAGAGGACCATACTGCTGCTGTTTGAAAGTGAGGGCCACAGGTATGGAAACAGGCCACATTTGTGCAGCATAGTATTCAAATAGAAGGATATGCCTTTTATGATCTACAGTACATCACTGGTGGGAAACAGGCTGCCCGGAGGGACTTCCCTTATGACCCCCAACCTCCTCTCTCCCTGGTCCCTTCCTACTTGCAGTTAGTCATGTGAATGCAGGGGCAGAGCTACCTAAGCTGGAGCAGGATTTGTAAGACTCCTCTACTCTGGTGTCTGTTTCTGAAGCAGGTACGCGCCTTGTTCAGACCTTGGATGTGTTTACTTTCTGTTGCATACAACTCTTGTATGGCTGAGAGCTCTGGCTAAGGAACTGTGTGCTCTGCTGTTGTATAGAGCCATGTATTCTGCTGTGGCCCAAAGCCATGGGCCCTGCCATGCATGTACTCTGCGTTATCCCTATTTAAAGATTTTTTTTTTTTGGGTAGAAATTTGTTGTCCTACCACCATATCTGTCTTATTCCCTATATACTGAATGACCATGAAGGCACTAGCAAAAAAAGGATTTAACTGTAGCAATAATTCCCCTTATCTCAATTTTTTACAAGCATAAGAACTTTCCAGTGTTAATTGTTTCTGAATTGAGCCACACTATTTTGGCCGCTTGACTCTCTCTGCTTGTATGAAAAGCGTGAATAAATAAAACAAGTCTGAGGATTATGACAGAATAACAAATCATTTTATTTTGTATACAGTGGCGACACTGTTTATTCTAATTCGGCTAGAGCCGCAAGCCGCGAGGTGTCCCGGCTTTTGCAGTGAATTCCCTCGGCGCGGTCACGCTTCATCAGGAGCGTGCGCGCATGGCGCGCGTGCCCAGGGCTCCCCGCGGGAGCCCTGGTTTGCTCCTAATGTGGGGGATGGCGGTGGGGGGCTCCGGGGGACCCGGCGGACCCGGAGAGGGGAGGGGGAAGCCCCGATCGGAGGACCGATCCTCCGAGGCTCCGGCGCGCGCACGGGACACCTCGGCGCGCGCCCGGCATCTGTCGCGGCCGAGACCGGGTAAAGGTGAGAATAAACTCGGCCGCGACAGTACATGTGCACACATAGAAGGAAGTTTCAAAATAAAACTTCTCCATCCTACAAGACATATTTATACCAAAATACTAAGCCCACGCCCCCTGTATGAGGTAGCGTGTGCGTCATTACATAAGCGTATAAGATAAACAAAATAGGAATATGAGAACATTGCGTTAATAACATAACTGTAAGATTCATACTAAAAATGAATTGTCAGCTAACCTTTCCTCTATGTACGTGATTTCTGGGAAAGGTTGTATTTGACCATGAGCACCTCCCCCTGAATGCGAGATGTGCCTGTTATCTATATTTTATTTTCATAACAGTGGCGCATTTCTCCAATCTCCAAGGTCTTGTGGCTAGCTGAAAGGCTTATTATCACTTAAAACTTTGGAGCAGAAAGAAAAAAATGAGTCCCTTTCAAACTTCCATTCTCATTCCACTTTCATGCAGACAATAAACAAAATGGATGACAATATCAGGCACCTAAGATGGATGCTGACTTAAAATGGCTGCTCAGATCCCAGTTCTGTTTACGTCAGACCTCCCCCATAATGTATTTTTTTCCTAACTTTGTCAGTTCCCTCCTTTTTTATTCTGAATACATTGCTTTTGAGAATTAAGGTTATGATGTTAGTCCAGGGACACATAGACAGACTCGTATTGTATACTGGGGTGTTCCATCATCTGATAGTGTTTGTATGTATACACCAGAGTGAAAGGGAGAGGGCGGTTCCCTCCTGCTGTCATAGTCTTGTATGGAGCTATGGCTAACATGTCTTTTGGAGTTGAATAACTATGATCGGCATCTTCTTTCTTCAAGGGACTGCTGTTTCTGGCATCTGCAAAGAGTGGCATCAGATTGGAAGAGGGGGTAGCACATTTGTGGATCATACCTCTGCAACAAGTGACACACACATACATGACAACAAGTAACACCAACACACACAGCAAAGCATTCAAAAGTTTTTGCTCCTAGTGATCTAAGCCAAGCACCTAACCCCAATGGGTGATATTCTGTGTCATCTCCCTTTCTCAGCCTCTTTTGAATCTTCTATTTCATTGAGTTCATGCTGCACATTGCCACTCTGATCTTGAAAGAAAACACAACATTGTTCTTTAATTAGGGCACATACCCCTCCTTTTGAAGCTAAAACATAGTCTAAAGCAATTCTGTTTTGTAAGGCCATAAACCTAATCTGAACCTGTTCTTGTTTTAATGATGAAATTAAAAACTCCAAAATTAAGGCCACATCCTTCCTGTAAATTGTTATCTGACTGTACATACATTTTTATACAGGTTTCATTGGTTGGTGGAGACACTTGACCAATAAATTGATTCTTGTTCCTAGAGTGTGATATACCCTTTAAAGAGGCTGGCTTACAAAATGGGAAAATACAGAAATTATACACATAATACTAAAAACCTTATTTTATGCAAGCAACCTTTCATTGGGTATGCAGTTGCTAGATAAAGGAAATGGCATCTATTTATATCGTCATATATTTTCAGAATCATCACAACATTATATTACTGAGAATTGAAGGGGGTTGGTATCTGTGGAAGCGAGTGTATGATCATCACCCCTGCACATTATATACATCATTCACTCAGAATATCAGAACAAACAAAATGTATGCGATGGTCAAAATGGCTGACTTATGATCCTTTCCTTGGACACACGCCCCTGGGTGACCCCCTCCTTTCGGTGTAGGTGCAACACACTTCTGGATCAAAGTTTTGCTGCACATGACACATACATAGAGAGTGATGAGTACTGCCAAAACACATACAAGAGCATTCACAAGCCACGCGTCCAGGAAACCAATCCACCCATCAAGGTCCAATTGTATATACATCTTACATTTCTAACTTAAACACACTCTAAAATAAAAATATTGAGTATTTGAAAGAAGAAAAGTGAAAATGATTGTTCTGATTAAGACCGGGCCTCAGCCTGGTGTCTTATTTTCCTCGGGGGTTAACAGTCAGGGTGTTTCTTTACCCTTCAAAACATTAACTTGAAGAGGCTGTGCTTTGGGTGACTTTGGTCTTTGGTGGAGCTGGAATGAGTTTTACGTGAGTCACGTGGATCCAGTAATAAACCTCTGCCACTTTAATTGCTGTATTAGTGGTTAGTATGGGCCTTTTCATCTGGGATGAAGAGCATGCTTGCGTATGAAATATTTGACTATTAACCCTGTCTCGAGTAGGTGCACTTTCAACTTTGACCTATGCCTAGAGAGACTCAAAAAATATATTAGTTGCATACAATACTTACTAATTGTTTTATTACCAATAACATGGTCCTTAATTCGTTCCTTTGGACTACTAATAGTCATGAGTCATCCCATAAGTGTCTCATAGGGAGATAATTTATACCTAGGACTAAATTCTTGTATCAATGTGTTTATTCCTGTCTTAGCATCCGCATATAGACAGAGGTATTCCCTATTAATGTTCCTCAAATTAAAACTAAGTAGCCAATGTGAACCTGACTTTGCTACAATCTAAGTTCCTAAGACTTGGTGCCCCAGTCATTGCCAAACTAATTGCTTCCATAGTTAATTCTATCCTGTCTGCAGGCCATATCCCTAAAACCTGGAAAACTGCCAGAGTTGTCCCAATCTTCAAAAGTGGGGACAAAAAACACTGTCTCAAACTACAGGCCATTCTCTCTTCTCCCAATACTATCCACAGTCATGGAAAAAAACGTGTTCACTCCCAATTAAGCAATTATTTTACCAATACAAATTTCCCTAGCCAATCCTAATCTGGCTTTTACCCAAACACTCCACTGTAACTTTTCTGCTAAAAGTTTGAAATGCTTTGTATATACAGTAATGTATACCCTGTTCACTTATATAACTGCTTTTGCACCTATGTATCCCCTGTATTTAACCCTATGCACAGGACACACCCAAAAACCCGAGAGGTGACTCCCAATTCACCACTTCCTGGCAAACCATTCTAGATTACACAGCAATTTTGACAATAACTTCTGCTTATGGACATCTTTGGAGAAAAAAAATGGTTAAAAGTAATAAAATACATCACATATTCAGTTAATAGACAAATTATTTTGTATAGGACTTCACACTAATTTCTTGTAATATCTCTATGCACAGTGCCGAGCCCATGGTCAGCTTTATATTTTTAAAGACACTTTGCATTTGACTAAAAAATAATAATTTTCAAAGCTTGTTCCCGGGCAAAAAGCCAACTTGTTTCTAGGCGTTTCGCCAAATAACCTTGAACAGATAAGATAACGGCACAACGGCTTCTTCATAAACAAAATAATAATTATTGGATTGGAACTTTTGCTTAAAGTTAGATAAATGGAGCTCTATCCAGAGCCCTAAAAACTACATTTTTTATGGCCTCTCAAAAATTAAATAACCGGGACTTTTATATACTGTAGATGAGGTTAGACCACTTCTTAACACACAAATAGATCCCACACGCTCATGCTATGTCCCTCCACTCAGTTCTTTTTAATGCCTTTGGTTGGAAATCTCATACTCTCACAGACTTCCTTCACTACAAATTTATGCTATCCTGTTTCAACTCTGCCCTTTCTCAAGCTAAACAAACCTACTTCTCTCCATTAATCAACACGCACAAGTCTAACCCACACTGATTCTTCCTTCATCTCATCTCAAGGCTTTGCTGACTATTTTAAGGAAAAGGTGGAATCCATACATCAGAACATTCCCCCTGTTTCCTCCTATCCTACACCGCTTCCTTACTCTCTTCCTGCTTTCATCAACTCTTTTCCACTGTCTCAGAGGAGACTGTCTCGCCATCACTGTTGATCTCATCTTCTCCCTCTACTTTGATACTTTTCCATTCTCCTTCAAACATGCAACAGTTATACCATGACTCAAAAATAGCAAGCTTGACCCAACTGTCTTTCTAACTACTGACCTGTCTCCCTCCTGCCTTTTGCCTCTAAAACCTTTTGACCATCTTGTATTCTCTTGCTTGTTCCATTTTCTCAACGCCCTTTCTCTCCTTGACCCTCTTCAATCTGACTTCTGCACTGCTCCCTCCACGGAGACAATTCTCACTAAAATAACTGATGACCTATATGCTGCCAAAGACATTACACTCTGCTCATATTACTAAACTTCTCTGAAGCATTTGCCACCATGGACCACATTCTTCTCTTTTCTCTGTACACACTCTCTCTAGGTGACCTAATAGCATCTCTTGGGTTTAAATATCACCTCAATGCTGACAACACACACATTTACTTTTCAACCCCTGACCTTACACCTGCTGTACAAACCAAAGTTTCTGAATGTCTTTCTGTTATCTCATCCTGGAAGGCCCTCCTTCGCCTTAAACTTAACATGGCAAAAACAGAGTTCCTCATACTTCCTCTCAAACCTGACCCTACTACCTCCTTCCACATTACTGTTGAAGTACAATCATTCATCCAATAGCCCAAGCACGCTGCTTAGGGGTCACACTCAACTCCTCTCTCATATTCTCCTCGCTCATTCAAAACGTTTCTAAAACCTGTCACTTTTTCCTCCACAATATCACAAAGATACACCTGTTCCTCTGTTGCTCAACTGTTTAAAACTCTGATTCAGGCCCTCATTCTCTCCCATCTTGATTACTGTAATCCCCTGCTATCCCGCCTTCCTGCCTCTCACCTGTCTTCCCTACAATCTATCCTAAACGCTGCTGCCAGAATCACTCTACTCTTTAAACTCTGATTCTGCGTCTCCCCTCCTGAAATCCCTCTCCTCGCTTCTGATCAAATCCTACTGTCTCTGTACACTCTCTCTATCTACCAATTAGATTGTAAGCTCCACAGAGCAATGACTTCTCTTCCTTAATGTTATTTTTATGTCTGGATCACTTATTCCATGACCTATTACCTTTACCCTTTGCTACCTATATGATTACTTCGTGCATCACTCCTGTGAAGTGCTTTGCACATTAATGGCGTTATATACATAAAAACATACAATACAATATATAATTCAAACAGTGTGTGTGAGCTTTTACCAGCATTTTTAAACAAAAAATATTCCCAAACATATCCTAATCCTATAGAAATAAAAATGAAATGTGTTTTTACTGGTTACAGACAATACAGAACACACAATACAAAAACTTCTCTCATACACAGCCAAACAACATCACAAAAATAACGAACAAATAAAAGAAAAAGAAAAACATTTCTCACCTATTACCAAACAATTTCATCCTGCAACTAAATTAATAAAAATGCCCTCTTTATTCTCATAAATAACCTGAATTTAAAACTACTTTGATGCTCTGGAGTTTTGAGTTAACTTTTGTATCTTTTGCACATTCTTCCAGCTGGAGAAAAAGGTGGGGGCACGATCTGTGCTGCTGTTATTCTGATTCTCTTTCTTGCAGACATTTGAGCAGAAGGAAAAAAGAATACTGTATCTCCTGGTTTTAAAAACCTTATTCGCCTGGCCAAAACGAATAAACCTCTTAAACTTTCACCAGTGACAGAGCTGAATATATGCCCATTCTTTTCCGCATTCTTTTATCCTTCTATACTTGGTGTACAACTTTTAAAACCTTTTAAAAATTTAGACTTCATTGTGAGCAAATAATATTCGTGTTTTTGTAAGTACTTGCAAGTTCTTGGATGGTGATTTATGTACACATGATACTTAGCATGGGTTATCTTTCACACAGGTAATCATTCAGGAAAAATTAATTAGGGTATCAAATCCATCTGGCAACTCTCCATTAAGGGCGCAACAATTTTACTTGCCGGCACCGAAACTTGAGTTTATATCAGGAAATGACTTATAACCACTTATTGCTTGTGGGGAAATGGAAGGAAAAGCTGATACGTGCACACCTGATTTCTGCCGCTTCAGTCATCCGGTCATGCCATGCATGACTTTAGCCACAAAAACCTCATAAAATCCAAAGATTTATACTGCCACAGACACACAGGGATTACTGAAAGTTAGAATGTTCCACTATGAGCCCTTGCGTTCGCATTCTTACGAATAAGAAAACCGGTGCGGCTGCCCATAGGTTCACGCTTCTTTCCATAGTAATTTATTGCAAACAAACTCTTTTTTTTTACACCTTGTGGTGGCGTGTTTTTCACTGGGACTTGCATGTGTTTTTTTTCACTTGAACTTGCATGTGTTGTTTTTTTTTCATTGGCCAACAAAATATATTTATATTGTCTCTCTTTGTTCTCTGTATCCATTCTGTATTATTTTTGTCTGCAGACACAACCTCTAACGGCAAATTTTGAGAACTTTGGTCTCCCATTATTCTCCTGTTACAATAACCAGCACAAGCTGATTGTGTACAACTCCTGTTACAATAACCAAATTTAATTGATAATGTACAATTCTCCTGATACAATAATCAAATTTAATTGATCATGTACAATTCTTTTGGTATGTTATTGATAAAACAGAGTAAACATACAATCAAGGAAAAGTCACGACAATCTTGAAAACCATCCCTTAAGCATACAAACACTCACCTTCATCACCAAAACACCAAAACTTTTAACTTAGTCCCTAACAAAACATTACAACTCTAATACTTTAAAATGGATACAGGAGCAGAGATTAATAAACTCATTTGAAACTACTAGGTAACCCGACAACCAGAGTGAGACACCCTTCCAAACCTGGCTCTCTTCACATCTCTCAAAACAATTTTAAACTCAGGCTTTCCTCAAAAGGTGCCTTTTACCTTGATTCTTATGAGCGCTCAGGTTTGAGTTACCGAGGAGTAATTTTTTCAGGTGCTCAGCTTCCGGTATATTTGGGTTCCTATTCGGAGCGCCATCTATGAAAAGCGTGAATAAATAAAACAAGTCTGAGGATTATGACAGAATAACAAATTAGTTTATTTTGTATACATGTGCACACATAGAAGGAAGTTTCAAAATAAAACTTCTCCATCGAAATATTGGCCTACAAGCCATATTTATACCAAAATACTAAGCCCACGCCCCCTGTATGAGGTGGCGTGTGCGTCATTACATAAGCGTTTAAGATAAACAAAATAGGAATATGAGAACATTGCGTTAATAACATAACTGTAAGATTCATACTAAAAATGAATTGAGTCAGCTAACCTTTCCTCTATATATGTGATTTCTGGGAATGGGTGTATTTGACCATGAGAACCTCCCCCTAAATGCGAGATGTGCCTGTTATGTATATTTTATTTTCATAACAGTGGTGCATTTCTCCAATCTCCAAGGTCTTGTGGTTAGCTGAAAGGCTTATTATCACTTAAAACTTTGGAGCATAAAGAAAAAATGAGTCCCTTTCAAACTTCCATTCTCATTCCACTTTCATGCAGACAATAAACAAAATGGATGACAATATCAGGCACCTAAGACAGATGCTGACTTAAAATGGCTGCTCAGATCCCAGTGCTGTTTACGTCAGACCTTCCCCATAATGTACTTTTTTCTTAACTTTGTCACTTGTTATTGCTATATACCGCTGCCAAAGTGACTGCCGCTAACATCATAGGACTGCCCCTTGTCAGTGCCTCTGGCCCTAAAGTGTGCGGGCCACTCCGTTATATATTGGACGCATCTCCTGACATTGTGGTCATGTCTTCAGATGCTTCTCAAATGTCCGTATCTGAGCAATGGAAGTTGTTAGCTTTAGCTTAAATGTTTAATTTAGGTTTTGTTTTGTTCTTTCTTTATAGTATTTTAATGTATGGTTATTGTGTAAATAAGCAAACAAATTTCAATTGCCACTGCATATCCCATTTGTTTGTTACATTAAGCATAGTTCAAAGTGTAGTAACCATATTGTTTCGGAAGAAAAACAGGTTTTGTCCTTAGTTGTGATATCCATTAATAAAACAGTGATCAACTTCTTCTAGAGATGCCCCTACGTTATACTGTATTAAGAAGACAGCTGCAAGGTTTCTAATCATCGTATACTATAAATTCATCTATGAAAAACTCTGCTAGATAAAATGTTATACAGCTAGCACAAGCTTTATTACACACGGTTATTCATATTTTTGTTTTTATGGAAGATTTTTCTTTAAAAAAAAAAAGCTAATACTGCCATATGTACAATTTGGCATGTATTAGTTGAATGTTAATATGTTTTAAATAGTAATGTGATCAGGGTTTAGTAATCCCTGCATTTCTAATTACATTGAAATCATAGGTTCTTTCATGACCTGAACATGGATTGTGAGATCAGACGGGCTGATAATAATTAAAAAAAATGTTAATTTATTTTTATAGACCTACTGTATAATGGTATCGGTAAAGGAGGGTTTTTCTGGCATAATAGGTCATGATTATAAAAAAAAAACGCAGAGTATAAGCAGCTGTTTTGTCTGTGGTTACAGGTGCTTGAGGCCAAATTGATTTATTAAAATCAGTAAAAGAATGGCTCATCTCCTATTATGAGAATTGATGATCTTCTAATTTTTTGGGTTCATCATCTATCAGATTTTTAGCTGTGATACTTGCATTTTGGGCAAAGAAATATAGCAAAAAAAATTGTCACTTTTAATTGTGTGTGTGTGTATTGTAAGAGGATTTTCCTCTGAAACAATAGCATTTAAAAGGGAAGAAAAAATTTAAGTGCTTTCATTAGTACATGAGCTTGTCATATTGCCTTTTTGGTGAGCATGATATGAACAATTTTAGTCTGATGTCTTTGATTTGATGAGTAAGTGTTTAACACGCTGTGATACACTGACACTTTTTTTTAGTTGAGAAAATTAGAAACGCATAAACAAGAACAATTAGTATAATTTCATAATAAAGCAAAGGTCATTTTCAGGAGTTGGAATGAAGTCAATGTCATAAAAGTGTAAGCTGGTATTTAGCCAATTGTAATTGAAAGTACGTGTGGAATATAAAGTTTGGTTCTGAATAATAAGTTGTTTGTTACTTGGCATCGGTTTTAGCAACGTGTGGTGAGTTTTATTGTGGAAGCATAAACCAAGGGAGCGCAAAGTGGGGGGCGCGAGATATTCTGGGGGGGAGGGGGCAGTTACATAGGCCCTGCGCTTCCCCGAAGGCATTTAAATTAAATGCCGGGGGACCACGCGAGGCCTCTGTAAATTTCTCTGTAAATTACCTTACCTTGGTGTTATACAGATTTGACCCAAAGAGAGTAAAAAAGAACCCCACAAAGAAATCTACTGTACAAACGTTGTCGCACGAGTAGCAGTATATTCGCACATAAGTATATATTTTTTTACTACTCTTGCATATGCAGTGGTTTTCCTTAGACGATCATCACTATGATGCAATGTGATACTATTGGTTGTTACTCTATTGATGCCTAATGCATAGATATCCCCAACTAAAATTACTATTCATTTGAGGGAATAAATATCGAATATGCTACAAAGGGGCTTGGTTACAGTGCACTAAACATTCTGCCTGTATATGTTTGGTATACCATACTAAGAGCATTTACCCCTATATAGAGGTATTGCCTATTTATAAAGCTACACCATCTGCTTCTACTATATTGCTGGTGGTAGATAGCCACTGATCGTGAGATATAGAAACCGTATACATAGGGTATAGCTCCTATATACTTATGTGTGAATATACTGCTACTCATCCGAGTAAGTTTGTAGATTTCTGTCTACCTAGCATTACACAAAAGGACAGAATTAACTTACAAGGTATAAATATTCTGCATTCTCTTCCACTACTGGGAATTTTATTACATTTTAAATGTTTATTTTATTGTGAATATATGCTGATGTAATAAAATTGTATTATTTTGTTTATTAATATTGATCCCACATTGGTTTTGCGATTGATCATAAGGAGGTATTAACTGATGGGTTACCCTTTGCCCCTAATCAATATTCATACTGGCATTGAGTGCAACTTTGTGGGGTTTCTTTTTGACTCTCTTTGGGTCAAATCTGTATGACATGATTATACTATACCCCAATGAACCTGCCTTACTATTTAGGACTGCTAACTAGGAGCGGTCTGATTCATCTGTTATAATTCCGTGCCCTGGTGTTGGCATGGCGACTCAGCATCAAATAACACTGCAGCGTCATTTGACGCTGGAGCCGAACCCGGGAGGGGGCGCGAGTAGGGGGAGAGAGCAGGTAGGGTGGCGCAGGGGAAAATGTTTGCACACCCCTGGCATAAACCATGCAAGACAAAGTTGCCTAGTGGTTCCCAACTGCTTACTATTTATTTATTTTTATTTATAAAATGTTTTTCCAGGAAATAATACATTGAGAGTTATCTCTCGTTGTAACGTATGTCCTAGGCACAGACTTATAATGACAATATATCGTTACACGTTATATTTACTGGCATTTCATGGACAGTTAGGGAAAATATATGTTATGGACGTATTTAATGGTTATAGACAAGATTAAATGTGAG
Organism: Ascaphus truei; assembly: GCA_036426205.1. NCBI lineage: Eukaryota > Metazoa > Chordata > Amphibia > Anura > Ascaphidae > Ascaphus > Ascaphus truei. Next base: position 7,267 of record WSYH01010727.1, on the reverse strand, counting down.
ACAGCTGAAGATCTTGAAAGAACTTAACCTGGCTGTGGCTTTGAGAGTCTCAGGTAGATTGTTCCAGTTGTGAGGTGCAAGGTAACAGGAGAAGGAGCGACCAAATTCTTTGTTGAACCTTGGGACCGTGAACAGTCTTTTGGAGTCAGATGGTGATTAGAGCTGTGTCTGCTAGAGGTTGCTGTAGCACACCTCTTTATATGGGTATAAATGCTCTTAAACGTAACTTTTACTTTGATACTTTTGATTTGTTTAGATACGGTACTGAGCAATATAAAATGCAAACAAAGCTCTATTTTAGTTGCTTTGGTTTGTACTATCTATTTTATTCATATGCTTGACTGCAAGGCAACCTTTACCTATGAAGTATCTCAATTTAAGAGATTGTGCCCTCTGAGCATGTTTCACTTTTTGCTTCACATCCATACTGCTATCCTGTGAGTGTTAAACCCATAACTCTCCCTATATTTTTTTCCAGAAAATGTCCTTGTAAAACTTGCAAATATATGATTCCTAATATATTTAGATTAATTGTTTGATCTAATGGGAAACTAAGATAGCCACTTTCAAGCTCAGATATAGTTAATATAGACCTGTACTGCGGATGTTATTAACATGTTTTTTCTCATAATTCTACCAGTTGCTCCCCAGGAACATACTGAATCCATCTTGTGCTTGGCATGTATCTTCTGTAATTTAGGTCAGATGCTAATTGGAATAAAAATGACTTACATTATGAAGGATTAAATGCACATATATTAAAACCTTGTTCATTCTTATTATGCTTTAACTATGTCAGTACCGTTGAAGTATTTTGTCATACCAGGTACATCATGGGGAAATGCTCATTTTCATTGTGCTGATACAGTATACTGTAGCAGACTGCTCTAATAGAGTTTATGTGGTATGGAATAGCTCTTTACAGTTTGGTACCCCTTGTGTCATGTACGTTGTTAAATTCCCCACTGTACTGTATCTGGTTGTGTGCAGCTTGGTTGCACTTCCCACAGCCAGCTGAACTGAACCACTCAACCTGTGGGAAGGCACCCACTGTTCTTTTCCCAGACTCCCCTCCCCAGTCAGCATACCCCAATACCAACGGACCCATGGAAAACGGGCTGCTTAAGTGCAGAAGGGATCCTCTGCCATAGCAGTGGCCCTGCCCATGCCAGCAGGCTCAAAGGTGCAGATGACTCCTGTGTAGCTGCCATGTCTGGCTTAGTAAGGCTGCTACATCAGATACAGGGATGCTCCTGAGGCTGTGCCCATTTTGTCCTGGCGTGTCCAACCACCCTCCAGGTCTGTAGTTCCCGCTCATCACTGAATTCTAATGCTTTCTGCCTCTTTGTCTGGAATTGCCAACTAGAAACATCCAAGTTTGTTAGCTGGTGGTTTAAAGACGAGATCGAACTAGTTGGCCTATTGGAGATGGCGATTTCTGGGCAGTGCTCTTGGAAACCGCATTTGCAGTCCAGGGCAGTGGCACGCTCCTGTTTGGCTTTTTATTTTGTCAGATATTCGTGCAACCAGTACTGGATTCCCTGGCATTCTCAGGACCCAGACGTTACCCCACCTGGTGAAGGGTTTGAAAAGATTAATTTTTCTGGTTGCCTGCACTTTTGGGTATTTGTGGTCACGACATTGGGCCGGTGACTAATAGATCTTTGTGTTCCATTTTTGCATTTTATTCACATTTCTGGGCTGAATTCTCTAATAGGCTAGCATACCAATTTACGAGGGAGAAAGCAGAGCACTACTTCCATGTAAAAAAAAAACTATTGTAGCGAATGCTTTCCCATGAATAAAAAATGCTGATTTTTGTGGATCATTAAAAAGACAATCAGGAGCAAGTAGCCCACACCTATGCGTTTCGCGCCAAGGCGCTTTGTCAAGGTGAGAAAAAAAACAATACCATTGATATGCAAATTAACTCTCCATCAAATTTTGTATAATATATTAATATGTAGAATATAAATTCTAACCAAATGGATATTCCTAAAAAGAAAGGCAGAAGTAAATGCATGTGCATTAAGATGCACAGACATTTAAATGTATATTTAGATGCATTTCAATGCATATATAAATAAATTCCAATGCAAAAAAGGGGCCAAATCACAATCTGAATGTAAACCCTGTTGAATTCTAGTTTTTAAAGTAAAAATCCAGAATAGTTCACGTTTATCCAATATATTCATTTTATTTCCACCCCTAATGGGGCAGCGTACATGTTCTATACCCATGTATGTGAACATACCTACATTTCCCAAAGAGCAGTTTGTGAAATGTTGGGAAACTGGATGAGTAACATATTTTTTAGTGATGAGGCGTAGGTGTTCCAAAATACGGACCTTTAGGGCCCTAGAAGTGCGTCCTACAGTATATATTTCTTACCACATCCGCATTTAAGAAGATAAATGACGAATGTGGTATTGCAATTAATAAAGGACTTAACCTTATATGTAGATCCAGTAGATGTAGAAACAAATTCAGAACTTGATTACATGTGCTTGCAAGATTTACATTTTAAACATTTAGAACTGCCCCCTGGTAAATTACTTATTTTTTGTTTTTGTGTTAGAAATAGACTAGATGACACGTGATTAGCTATAGTTTTCGCTTTTTTTAAAACACATTTCGGACCTTCCGTATAAACTTCGTGTAGTGCAGGGTCCGCTGACAGTACACCCCAATGTTTTCTGAAGATGTTTTTAATTTGGTTGACTTGTAAATTGTATTGTGTGATAAACATGTGGGTTTCAGACACAGAGTTTCTTCTCTGTTTGGTTTGTAATAATAGAGTTCTATCCATAACACTTACCTCTTCAAAAGATCTCTTAAGATCATGGGGTGAGTAACCTCTGGCTTCAAATCTAGTCACCAAATCTTTAGATTGCTTAAGGAAATCATCATTGTTTGAATAAATCCTCTTGGGTCTGATTAGTTGACCCTTGGTATCCCTCTTAATAAGGGTTTGGGATGGCAGCAGTCTGCCCTCAAAAAAGTGTTTTGTGAATACATTTTCCGAAAAACATCAGTATTAATATTCATGTGCATATCAATGAATAAAAATAAATCTAAATAATGAATGAGGGTGAAAATCATTATTGTGAGTGAAGCGAAGGTGTTTGTCATTATTATTATTATTATTATTAAGATAATTAATAAATTATAAAAGTGTGTTTGTGTCACCATTCCAAATTAAAATTAAGTCGTCTATATAATGTTTATAAAATGTGATAAACTGCCTGAAGGGGTTTCAATCTCCAAACACGTGGGCCGATATTCGTGCAACCAGTGCTGGATTCCCTGGCAGTCTCAGGACCCAGGCGTACCCCACCTGGTGGAGGGTTTGTAAAGATTCATTTTTCTGGTTGCCTGCACTTTTGGGTACTAGTGGTCACAACATTGTGCCAGTGACTACTGTAATAGTACTTTGTGTTTCTTTTTTTTTTGCATTTTATTCACATTTGTCAGCTGAAGTCTCTAATAGGCTGGCATACCAATTTGTGATTTTTCTTCTGTTTTGTTACTTTTTGTGTGTTCATGTCAGAACATAAACAAAACATTCATATCAGTTTGTTCATAAGAAACTTAGGGTGAAAACCAGTACTCATAAACAGTGCAGTTATTCTGAATCATAGTATCGCTTTCACCAAGATAGTCACTAAAATTACTGCTCTGTGGTTTCTTCAAAATGCCATAATCCTTCAGCTGCCACATTAAGTCTAAGAGAGAAACAGTCAGTAGTGCCTGTGCAGTTATGTAGAGAGATGTGCCTTGAACTAAATGAAAAGATGTGTTGGAAGAACTGTAACCTTTCCCAAGATGTGGGCATATCCCATTACATTTTTGACATGAAATGCTGTGAAATGATTTAATGGTGGCATTTTGTTTTGCTGACTTACCTTTTTCTCATTATAAAGGAAACAAAAGTTAGGTCAAAAATGTTGAGGAACTGTGGTCAGGCATCTACGTTTTTAGACATTAATATTGCACACAATTTTACAAAACAAAAGTAGGAAAATGACTATGCTAAATGTAGCCTTGCAACCATTTCTTTTTACATTTTAATTTATGTTGTTCCTTTGCAGTAATTGCATACAAGGGAGAAATATAAATCAGTGAAGCATTCTTTCTAATTAAAAGTTACGGAGACTGTAGTCATCAGATATACGACTCAGCGCTTGTCATTTCTGATGTGTATTACTAGAAATGATTGTGAAAGAGAGCAATGTACGAGTAGGCTTAGTACCCTGAAAGGTCAGTGGCTGTCTGTCGCTAAAGGATAAATTGTTATGGAGAGCGAATACATAAACCTAGCACACATTAATATAGCGAAGAAGTATGTCTGCATCTAAAGTAATGCATTTTAGAATGGTTGGACAGTGAAATTGCTTAGCTAAAATGTAGTGCATGCATTTTCTGTTTTGGAGCTGATTAAGCTGCAAAAACACTTTATAACATTATCCTTGAGAAATGTGAGCAGGTAAGGAGATATATGGAACTTTGCAGGCACCTGATGGCCCTTTGTCTTATGAAAAATGTATTGATTTGTGTCATCTCCAAAGACAAAAGTGTTAATGTCACATATTGGCTAATATCTGTTATATTAATATACTGAAAAAACATTACCCTTCAAAATACTCCCTGAGAACGACAATACAGGAACATTTGAAGGGGTTTAAATTTACAGTTTGATGTAAAATGGTATGCAGATTATTGGAAAAGTACCCTCAACATCAATGAATTCTACATGAGAATATCTTCCACTATGTGTGACTGCAGTTATGGATTGGGATTAGAATGGAATTTTAACATTATTAAATGGAGAGGTTCAGTGCTGCAGTGTTTTTAAGGGTTCAATAATGCCCATGTTGGAGCGCTGGAGGCAGACTTCTCAGGCTTTTACTGCTAAGCATACTCCTCCTTTTTTTCCACTGCTTGTGTTCTTGCTCTTCCACATGCTTGACTACTCTTGCCCCTGAGATTACCACATGTACCAAAATCTGGACACATTTTGACATTTAGGGGCCTATGCAGAGAGCAGCGCTAGAATAAATTGGAGAGTTTAAGAAAAAGTAGCTTTAATGGAGAGTTTTTTTCTCCATATGCAGAAATGGGCGAAATCCGCTATTTTTAGCATTACTGCATGTGGAGAATTGTAAATGAGGAGATGCGCGCAGCTGAAAGGGGGAAAAAAAAAATTGTGCATTTTTTTTTTGTTTCCCTATAGCCGGCGAGCTCCTGCTACTTGCCAACTAAAGTTGGCGGAGAAAATTGGAGAAAATCACGCCAAAAACAGCCGCTAGATGGCGAGCGCGCCTTTCTGAATTCGGATATTTTTCAGACTGGCGAGATGTAGTTTCTCGCCAGCCGCGCGGCGAGATTTTCAAATAGAAAAAAAAAAATGGCACTTTTTTCCTAACTCGCCATTTTCAGCTGTTTTTAGCGCGATTTTCTCCGGAAAATGGCGAGATTGCAAATAGCGCTGCTCTCTGCATGAGGCCCTTAGAGAGAGGCAGGAATGAATATGTGATAATTTAGTTCACTTTCCTACGTATATACAGTAGCATATTGGATAACAAAACTTCTGCATTCCCTTTTTATTATAAGGACTCTTGATTATTTCCCTGGTAATTATATCGATGAGTTTTTGTAATTAAATGGATTGCTGTGAACTTAAAGAAAGTGACATTATTTAAAGCAATTCAGTGATCTTTGTTACTACGTTGTATTTAGTGCTGTACGTTTGAAAAAAATGTAGTGAAAACATTTATAAAAGAAGAATAAAAAAGAGTGATATTATGGGATGGCAATATGGTTTCACTGGGAACTAGATTACCCCATATGAACTGAGAGCCTGAGTGTTTAATACTCTTAAAGTATATTTCTCTTTTAATAATTTAAAATACTGTGAATCAGTATTTCCTTATGCCTGAAATTCAGAATCAAATTCACTGTTGTTCATCCCTTATTCTGACAATTTAGGGTTCTGTTTAGCAGAGGGAAGGTACTTGGGTTAACCACTACTACATCATCAATAAGTTTATAATAAGAACAATCTAAACCAAAATGATAGTTCTCTTGTAAATATTTGTAAGCATCTGCGTGCATGTGCTCAGTACACTTACGACTTCAATCCCGGAGATTTACATTTTTCTTGTCACAGTCCGCAGTGCCATCTATAGCTTCAGTCCTGGTCACATACAGTATGTGAAAGTTTCTGCTAAGTGGCACTGCAGAACAAGAAGTGCTGTTACACTCTATGAACTCATGCTAAAATGATTGCTGTGCTCTTACTACCAGACAAACGCCCTCCTTCAAAACCTTTAACATTCAAACGCTATCACAGAAGTATAATTACTTAAAATGTGCTGTTCCTTTCAGATATTGGGCTGTCTTTTTAAACGAGATGTCAACAATATGAAATAGATGGAGACATCTTGTTTTCCTTTGGTTACCAAATTAAAAAATATTTCTTATTTGCATAGAAACAGTATGTCCTCATTTGGAACACGCAGACACAGCTTGTAATATTTCTTGCTGTGAAATAGAGATAAGTAAGCCAACAGGAATCTAAAACACCAGTGGCAATTCTGGTTCTTTGCATAAAAGAAACAATACATGAACTAAAGGCTGACAATTTGCATTTTCTAATGCTGTACTTGTGGGCTTATCAAAGTGCCTTTTCTAGAATATTGTAAACCAATTTACATTGACTTTTTGCAAAATATGTTCGCATACTGGTAGCTTGTTTTTCCTACATCTGCACAGAACAAAAAAGCAAGCGACGTTTTAGCTTTAATGTCTTTTTGTTTTTCAAAGTTATTTTAAGAAACATGTTAATTATCACTATATTCCTCTCATGCACATAATTATAGCAGGTGTTTATGCAGTTCAACTGCAAGAATGTTTTATGCCCCAGCCCAGATTGTAATGAGCTGTGGACAAGGAATGTTTAGGAGAACATGTGCAGGTGTATGCAAGTGATAATAAATCAAACTAAAGAGGCACATATGATGTGTTTTGCTCAACGACATCTACCTTTGCTTGTATAACTTGGAAGTGATCACTGGAAATATGCAAGCCATGAACCCATAGAAACATTGGTAACAAAGTCCAATTTTATGGGTGGAGCTGAATGCCTAAGCCTCTGGGCACGTTATTATAGAGATCAATCTCTCAAATGGATGGGTGTGTGTGTGTGTGTGTGTGTGTGTACATTATATATATATATATATATGCGTATATATGTGTGTGTGTGTGT
>WSYH01010726.1:0-22498 GCA_036426205.1 Ascaphus truei | reverse complement strand
GGTGAGGATCTGAGTTCTGCCATGCTGCAGGTGTGTGTAGGCCTTTAGCCAGTGCGTATGGTGTGTGGCGTGCGGTCTGTTTACCTGCGTCAGCGATGGGTGACTGTCTCGGATAGTGCCGGTAGGTGTCCTGCAGCGGTAAGCGTAGGGGTAGCTGTACTTACAGGTGTCCGGTGGCTCTGACCCGTGTCCTGGCGGTGTCTGGTGGCGTGGCCCTTGGTGGTGCTAGCCGTGGGATCGTGCGCAGGGTAAGGTGAGATGGTAATTCGTCACTGTCAGGTTGTGCAGAGGGTGAACTCAAAGACAGAAAAGAGCAATGAAAGTTCTGTGTATAATGCACTTGTCTGACTGCAGTGCTGTAGCCTGGTGTAAAGACTGCTTGGCTCTGTGTGCAGTGTAAACTGCTTGCTGTACTGCTGCAGGTTGTGTGCAGTGTAAGCTGCTTGCTGTACTGCTGCAGGCTGTATGCAGTGTAAACTGCTTGCTGTTTGTAAGGCTTTTGCTGTAGAAAGTCTGTGCTCTTTGGTATAAAGCCTGCTGCTCTGTCTGGGGTGCAGAGACTATTCTGTATAGCATAAGAGTTGTGAGTAGCAGTTCCTGTGTGTGTGTCCCCAAGACACACGGTCTTCTTTTCACTATTCTGGATCCAGGGTCATGTCTGGGGTATGAATGAACCGAGCTAGCTTTAACTCAGCCCTCTTTGCAAAGCACAACAAGTCCTGTATATTTTCTTCACTTTATTTAGGAAGGCAGCAATAAAAACAGGCACTTGTGAATAAGATGTTTGTGTTGGAAAGGTGTATCTCTGTGGGTGCTTTGTAGTAAGGGCAGGTGAAAAGAATTGGCCTTGCCATAGGCGTGTAACATGAATGTACTCACTCTGCCAATAACAGGAAGTAAAAGACAGTGGGTACTGCTTGTGACACAGGGATAGGGGTCAAGCCATACTAACTGTCAGCAGGGACAGGGGGGAATGGGAAAGCCCATTAACTTGGAGGACTGGAGACGTTGCCAGGGCAACCAGGGTTGTGACAGACTGATAAAGACAAAAAAGACACAGCGCACAACGCTCATAGTGCATAAAACAATATAATAAAGGTACAATTAATTAGGGTAAGTAATGTGCGTACATCAATATAGATAAATATATGCAGTTAGGGATAATGTTACCCAACGCCTCAGGAAACCGGAAGGAGTATCCTCACAGGGGTTATGGCGCTGGTATCTCGGATGCAGGATCCTATTGGTAAGTAGGTAAGTAGATCGTCTCTAATAAGTTCTTTTTCCCCAAGAGCATGAGTCCAAAGCTGCTGCTGCCACTTGCAGTTCTTTGCCAGAGCACAGCTCAAGACCGGCCGGGTCCTCTCACTCCCCTCTGTGCAGAAGCACTTCCGGGTCGATGACGTCACCACGGGGGGGGAGCGCTGGTAATCGCGCCGTTCACACTCGATCAGCTCAGACACACACACACACACACACACACACACACACACACACATATACACATACACACACACACACACACACACACACACACACACACACACACACACATACATTAACAGCGGCGGTAGCGGCGCAAATGAATTATTTTCTTCATCTTCTCGCTCATTGGTCGGCTCCACGCTCGCTGCTGTGCGCGCGCGCGGCACCATTATAAAAAGGCTGACTAACCTCAGCCAACTATAACTGCCGGGCGCGCACACGGCGTAGCAAGCGCGCCCCCTATAGAACAGACCTAAGCTGGTTACATCTGTGGCTGAGATTCCAACCGGGGAAATAAAGGCCTATTTGATAAAAGAGTGCATGGCTAAGAATTACTAGTGAACGACAGAGTTCTTATTAGGAACCTAGATATACCTGGTAAGCATAAAATAGCCAATCAACAGAAATCAGAGCCCTATATTATAGTGGAGAAACTAAAGGCGTTGCCCGTATACCGAGTGAAACCAGAAAAGGCAAATGGATCAGAGAAGAACTTACATAGAAATCATCTATTGCCAATAGGTCAGTTTATAAGGTGTCACATTAGGGAGGAGGCCCAGAACACAGATACCAGGCCAAGAAGAAGTAAGAGACTAAACAGAGGAAGGGTCCAGAATGTGTTTCCCTAAAATCATGCACCAAACAGAGTAATGGTGAATCTGATGAGGGTGAGAAATATAGGTAAGACTGAATGTTAGGCCACCTGTCTGATATCCTGGACTCTGAACATACCACTCCTCTACGTGGGTCCTCCCCAATGCAAACAGAAAGGTCACGGAATATAGAAAGAGATGCCAACCCTGAGTTGGACCCAGATGCTTAGGAATTCACCCATTTGAATCCAATAGAGTGGAGAGATGAGCTTGAGGATGAGCAAGGTGTATGCAGTTGTGAGCACAACCTGAATGTAGGACCAGCAGATCAAGTCATCTGTACTCTGTGGGTCAAATGAGAGGCAAGGGAAATATCACTAGAGCCACAGGTGTACTCACCACGCTCCAGATGGGAGACCAGTAATGAGATTGGCCTCTGATTCTCCTAGGGTGTGCACAGAAATCCCTGTGGTTAGTGTGGCTAAATGGGTGATCCCTATGACACTGGATCTAGGTGAACCTGGGAGGTGTGGTACAATGTGGTGTGCTAATACTGCTATGTATAAGGTCGAGTATACCTATGATAAGATGTAACTAGAGTGGATGCATTTGTTAGGCTAGATCCCCAGTGGCCACGGCTGCACGCACGATGGCGTGCGCACTGCACACAAGGCACAGCCTTCTATTAGGCAGGCCCCAGTTGGTGTGTGTGCGTGTTCGCACAAGGTACGGTTAGCGACCGCCTTGGCCAAAAGACAAGATTTTTGTCTTTTGGAGCGGCGACCGAGCATTGGCCACGTCACGGCTGCGGTTCAGCCAATGAGGGCGAACCATCCGCATGAGGTCATGACCGCGCCCCACCACGCTCCCTCCCCGGTCGGATCTCCTGCTCTTTAGTGGAAGTACAATCGCAGACTTCAGGTCGCGGCTGAAACGGGTGCACACGCTGCCAGACACTCCGGCGCGCATGCAGCCGTGACCACTGGGGCAATAGCCTTACAGTAGCTTAGCGTTGTTATACAAAAGTAATCCTAATCTTCAGCAGCGGGAGGATGTAACTCCCTTGTAAATGTATGCATCTGAGATGCACCTCTCTCTCCCCCCCACCTTTCTCTCTATATCCCCCCCTCCCCCCCCCCCCCCCCCTCCTTTCCCCCCCCCCCCCCCCCCCCCCCCCCCCCCCCCAGCCCCCACTCACCTGAGCCAAATAGCATCATGTTAAATCAATGTGCTAACCAGAATGGACTTTAAGGGGAACACCTCTTTTGCATATTATTAGCACCAACAGCCGTTATAAAAAAACCATACATTATTTAGGGAATACCACTTGGTTAACATTAGGTTATTGGCTTAGTTCATAGACGTTATGATTAACCTAACCTTAGTTTAGGCTAAATAGCGTAAAAGAGCTTAGAGCATCTGAGCCAATGCGTTTTCACGCTGATTGAGTGCCAAAACCTGTTATTGAAGTTTCGGAGATAAGACCTGGAAAAGTATCAAATACAATGGTAAGGTCAAGGTTACTTGCTAAGGTTTCTCTGAGATGAATCCAAGTAAACAGTGACCTTGACCACTCTGGAGGAAACAGTGCAAAAAAACAGCACTGTATTTATCAAAGAAAAACAATCCAATTGAAACCAATAGGAGTTGCTTTCAGTTTACTAAATGGGGTGCAATTCTTTGCACTAATTTTGCCCCAGTTTTGAAGTAATTTTAATAAATAGACTACTATGGCTTTAAAAAGTGTAGTTTGTAAATACAAGGTTACAGCACATAGTGTAATATTGCTATTTAACTATTGTAAAGAAAAAAAACTATTACCTTTTTAGTGTATAACCTCCATTAAGTAATTAAACAATGTTTCTGATGTAGGAATGTTTAAATCTAATTAGCTTAGTTGATTTTCAACTATATAAACACAAACGTTATTAGGGTTGCAAAGCAATTCCAAGATGTATGGGCTGAATTGGAGTGCAACAATACAAAAGTCAGTTATTGAACAAGAAACATTTTTTTTACTGCTACTGCAAAACAACAGCTTCAAAGGGGTCACTTCATTAAATGACTCTTTAAGAACGTGCATTTATATAATGCATTCCACTCAGGGGGTTTAATTAAGGGGAGAGAATTTTCTCCTTCCGCAAATTACTTGTTTTTTCTAAGACTTATCAGAATGTTCTGTTGTGAAGCACGGTGGCTTCTTTCAGGTTTCTGCTCCATTGTCTCATTAAACAAAGGGTCTTAGAGAAATGAAGTCTGTGCAGGGCTTGGCAATAGGACTGTGAGTACTTGGCCAAATGCTCCTTTTAGTCGAGTTCTATTTATGGTAATTGGCAGAACTCTTGGAACTCGTTTTATTTTCTTTACAGTAAATGGCATTCCGTTGATCTTAACTACTGAGAGACTCTTAACATAGTGACAGTCTATTAAGGACAGGTCTGACTTGGAGGAAAATCTTAATATATAAAATCGAAAGGTTGGTACTAGCTGCGGTGAATCTGATTGGTCCTCAGCCTCTGGCCAATCAGATTGGTGGCTCTATGACGTCACCCGGCTCTATGATGTCACCCAACTCTCTCCCTCTCCCTCTCCCCCACCGGCTCCCGGACGGAGGGGAAGCGCGGCGTGGCCCACCTGCCCCAGCCGCCAATGCTCACTTCCCTCCCCGGCGGGGGGACAGGCAGTGGGCAGGCAGCCTCCGGAAGGACCCCCTTCCTCCTGCAAATGCCCCCGGTAAGATGGCGGCGCACAGCGGACAGGCGGGGGGTGGTATTCAGTCAGGAGAGAGGGGGGGGAGTTAGTCAGGAGAGAAAGGGGGAAGCCTGAACAGCTGTGAAGAGGCGGGGAAGGGAGTTGAGAGGGAGGATGGGGGAGGCAGAACATTACATCACGGGCAACGCCGGGTATATCAGCTAGTAAGGAATAAACCTGCCCAGTGCTGGATATGACAAAGAACAATTTCCAATATACTGTACATAATGCAAATAAACCTGTTCTTATGGATTTCTGCATCTTGGTTGATTAGATTTTCACTAAAACTGTATATATATATTAACAGATTTTTGTCTTTATTATTCACATGTGTAAGGAAAGGGTCATCAGCACAACAGTAAAGTATGGTTAGATCTTGCAGGAGCCCAGATTTTATTAAGGAAAATAATCCCATTAAAAACAATGAGATTTTCTGGAATGATAAATGTGGTTCAGTGTTTTTGCCCAAGTTGTGCAGTGTTGAGATTTTGATAAATGACACCCTATGATCCTTTTCTGATTTCCTGGAATATATGTGTAGCCCCCTGTAAACAGCACAGGCTATACCTATCTTCCTTCTGCTGTGGTAAGTCCTGTTAAGATCAGGCACCAGTAATCATCATGGGTTTTCCCCCTTAATAGCCCTATCCTGACTGATAGACGCAGGCCTGGACTCTGCTGCAGGCGTGAGCAAGAGGGGAGGTCCTGTTGACATCATGAGGGGCGGGGCTAGCTCTATATTTAGCAGCCAACTCCGGTGAGTAGTTGTTCTTCGTTCGAGATTAGTCAGAGTCTGGAGTTGCCGGTTAGTTATGTCGGGAGTATGCCGTGCCGCTAACAGGCCATGAGTCAAGAAATCCTGCGGATCGGACCGAGGATTTGGAGAGAACTACGGTTTCCCCTGCGCAGAGTGCAGGCGAAAGGAGAGCGTAAAGAATCAGCGTCCTTTAGTAGAGCTGATAGAGTTATAGACTTGGTGGACCAATGCCCTCACCCCACTGCCAGGGGTGATGGGGAGAATCCAAGACCCACCGCGAGGCTAACCTCGGGGGTGGGCCACGGGGTATTGAAGCCCTAGCTCAGACCATCCTGCCGGAAGAGTGACTTGGAGGGAAGGAGAGGAGGAATTATCTGGGCGAAGGCGAGCGGCGTATAACCCGTCCTGGCTATTGTGTTGCGGCTGTTGGAAGCCCTTATCGTTGGGATATTGTTGCTTTGTCAAATAAAGAGACTATTCTTCATCCGTAAAGACTGTGTGTGACTTGGAAAGTACTACCCTGGGACCCAAGGGGTTCTTCTATACCGGTCCTGTCCCATATTCCTGGGAGTATAGAAGATGGAGGCGCTGCACCATTAAGAGATCATGGAGGCTACCACCCCAGAAGCCCGGTCCTGGCTCCCCCACAACATCGCGGGAAGCTTAGGCCCTCCTGTTCCTCACAGGTATGCACCACACCACATGTAATCCACCCTCATGCACCCTAGACACCGCCGTAGAGTCTGGGGGAGGGGGGGAAGCAGGGTTACATATGCATTATTATTAGTGGTATGTTTAGCAGTAATTTAAATATATATTTTTACTTGTATTAGTTGCAGGGTTTTTACAATATTTATTAAATGTATTTTTTTTTACCTTTTTTTAAAAAAAAAATTGCATTTTAAGTAATCATTTGATGGGGTATGGGTACAGAAATCCAAACAGGGTGTGTAAAGGAAAATGAAACATGGGGTTTTACATACATAAATGTGAAGCAATTTTGAGATATGAAATGTATTTTGATGCCAACCCCTTGTAAATTGTTAGATCGCTCTGTCCTTTTCCAAAGTAATTATGGTTCCATCATTAGTCCAATTGATAAACATAAGTAGCTGAAATGCTTGAATCCACTGTTCATGACAAAAAGTGATAAATATTTATTACACAACTTACAAATAAGTAAGACAGTTACTTTAAGGGGTGGTTAAATCTTTCTACGGATGCCAATTGCACTCATACTGTAAATGGTGTAAATAAAATTCCATCAGCGCTATAGCAGTTATAAACCCAACTCAAAAGTTTTTTTAGTTACACAATTGGAACTGGGAGGTCCTCCAGAGTGAAAAAAAAGCATTTTGTTTAGCTCTTGGAACCTTCCTGGTTTCCAAGATCTTTAACTGTTTATGGGCAAGTGTTTCTGGTCTCTTTCAAGAAATCAAAAAGGCCGCTATCCAAGTCTCACTCCGATGGGCCAATCAAAAGCTGCAATTTCATTATAGCATAACATTGCAGATTCCTATTGGGTGACCATGGCAACCATCTTTGATTTAATTTCAAGGTAAATACCCCAAGAGCAATACATACCATGTGATTCACTGCACCTTTGACAGAAATCTGTTAAATCCTCTTAGATTAAAAATATACAGCATTGAGACTTCCGGTGACGTCAGCCGGTATGGTTGCTTGAGGGAAGAGCTCCCAAGACTCCCTGCCTTAAAGCATCTAGAAAGAGCATAAAACCACCAAAAAACAAATACCTTTTCGGGGACCCGACTAGGTAAACGCCTAGAGATGGCAAATAAACTTAAAAAAGCAAGTAATCAGGACATTACGAAGTTCTGTGCGACCACACAACGACTGACGGGCCAAGGATCTGAAAATGAGGACTCCCAAGATGACGCCGAAGAAAACTCACAGGAGCCTACTGTGTACACACGAGGGGCTGGGGGGGGGGGGGCATGGGAGCCAGGGGAGGGAGAAGAAGTCACAAAAACTTATTTGGAGCAATTACTAGAACAATTCTTCACCAAAATGAGACACAACTTTCAAGAAGACCTATAAACGGCCATAAACAGGGTCAGAACTGACCTAAATGAATTAGAGGGGCGCACAGACATCGTTGAAACTAAGCTGGAGGAGTTGATTCTCTCACAAACATCTGCGGACGATGAGATATGCCGCCTGGGCTATGAAATAAACTTCCTGAAGGATACCATCGAGGACCATGAGAACAGGGACCGCCGCCAAAATATCCGGATCCGCAACATACCAGAAGAAATAAAAACAGAGAACCTCAAAACCTACCTGGAAGAACTGTTTCTGTTCCTGATCCCCGACCTAGATGCCAGAGACCTGGAGATGGACCGCGCTCACAGAGCGCTAGGTCCCCGCTCGGAGGATCCTAGAAGGAGGAGAGACGTCATCATAAGAATGCACTCCTACTCCGTAAAAGAAAAGCTGATGTCCGTGTGCAGAGAGAGAGGGGAAATCAACTTTCAAAACGAAGCCCTTCAAGTTGACAACGACCTCTCTAGAGTCACTATACAACGAAGACGGGACATGAAACCATTAATAAAGATCTTAAATGACCAAAAAATTCGGTATAGGTGGGGATTTCCGTTTAAACTGATTGTCCAGAAGAACGGCAAATTTTAATTTATCACAAGACCAGAAGATGCCCCCTTCTTCTTAAAATCGCTAGGACTCCCAGGGATGGGAAATCATGGAGACGGAGAAGAGGAGCCGAGTTCCCGACATCCATCACCCCCACACAGAGCATCAGAAAGGATCGCCTCCCAGAGAGTCCCCAGAGACACGGAGATATAACGGCCCCAAAGGAGAAAGAAGAAAAGTAATGGCAGGAACCAGAGTGAGAACACCACCGCCTTCAAGCTGCTCTCTCCTCGTCTCCCCCCGCCTACTCCTGAATTGCTGAAGCACTACCAAGTGCCCAGAAAATTCTCACCATGGCCCTGGGCTATCCAGGATTGGGAGCTGCTCAGGAGCACTTTCGGTGCCTTCCTATACGTTCCCCCTCAGGCTGGAGAAGTGCCGCTCACGATCAGTCTTAGGCTTAGTCCATAGAGACTGAAGGCGTGCGGAGGCGTGCTGAGCCACGCTGAGGGGAAACATCCCTATCAGCGCAGCTTTAGAGGGCGCTTCCGCACGCTTCCGCAGGCGTGCGGAGGCGTGTGGAAATGCAGGAGACAGGCAAGTTTAAATTTTGCCGTTCATGCAAGCGCAGGGCCGGTCACGTGATTGCCAGAAGCCAATGGCAGTCTGTGACGTTGGCGCCGTGATGCAGCACCCTAGCCTTGCCTCCCAGCCCGCCTCCATGCCCGCCTCCCGCCCAGCTCCCACCCTGCACACAAGCGCGCTCGCTGACGCTCATGCAGGAACAAGAAAAATCTCCTGCGTGAGCAGGTGAGCATGAGGGGCAGCTCTGCCCAGCGCTCTTCACTACACTATGTTCCAGGCCTTAGACTGATCTGCCCCTTCCTAACGCACGCTCCGCATGTGTTCACCCAATCCCGCCTCCCTCTCCCTCCAGATCTCTGGGTGCTGTCCCGGACGGGCAGATCTCCCTTGTGGCCCACTCTCCCCTGCCCGGTTCGAGACGCAATAACCCCCCCGCTCCTGATCCTCCCTGGACTGACCCCCTCCCCCTCCGCTGCCCTCCCTACCCCTCCGCTGCCCTATCTCCACCTCTGCCCTACACCTTACCTCGTCCGGTGGGGCCCCGCTTCCCACCCCGACCTCGGGGAGTGTCTCACTACAGGTGTCGGCTCCCAGGCTGGCACTCACAAGAAGACGGCGACAAGGGGGATGGGGGGGGGATTTGGTGGGGAGTTGGGGGGGGGGCTCTGAGAATGCTCCAGGTGGAGTGATTTTGCCCTCGATGGTGACCGGGGGGAGCATCGGGAGGGATCCCAGGGAGATATATGGCTCCTATGAGGGGGTGGTCGGAAGAGTTTTACCCACAAGACTCCGGTCAGGACAGAGGAGCCCGAGAAGAGGCCCCTCAGGAACCGTGGGGAGAGAAATCCTATGACGCCAGAGTTGAAAGCACCCATCTGGACTCCCAGCTCAAAGGTCTGTTTTCTATACGTTAAATCCTTGTCTAGTCAGAACTCCCTGAAAAAGAACTTTTGACTCCGATATTAGCCCCCTCTTCACTTCCCTTTCCCCCACCCCCACGCTAGCACGGAACAGGGAATTACCCATGGATATAGAGCTTCATGATGGGAATTGAAGCTCACATGAAGATCTCAATAATTGAAGTAAACTATCTGTTTGTATATAGTTCTCACTGATGATGTTGCTAAAGTTTAAAAACAACTGTTGAATGTAGACATAATTGAAAGCAGGTTCCCTCCCCCCTCCTCCTCCATCCCCCCTCCCCCTCCTCCCCTCCTCCTCCCTCCCCCCTCCCCCTCCTCCCCTTCCTGGCTATTGTGTTGCGGCTGTTGGAAGCCCTTATCGTTGGGATATTGTTGCTGTGTCAAATAAAGAGACTATTCTTCATCCGTAAAGACTGTGTGTGACTCGGAAAGTACTACCCTGGGACCCAAGGGGTTCTTCTATACCGGTCCTGTCCCATATTCCTGGGAGTATAGAAGATGGAGGCGCTGCACCACTAAGAGATCATGGAGGCTACCACCCCAGAAGCCCGGTCCTGGCTCCCCCACAACATCGCGGGAAGCTCAGGCCCTCCTGTTCCTCACAGGTACGCACCACACCGCATGTAATCTGCCCTCCTGCACCCTAGACACCACCGTAGAGTCTGGGGAAGGGGGGGAAGCAGGGTTACATTTGGAGGCGCTGCTGAGATGTATGTCAGAACAGGACCGGCTTATAGCAAGGCGGAACAGGCAGAGTGAGATGCACTCGCCACGCAAGTGTTGGAGAAGACTGGGCGCAATTGCATATGCCGAGGGTAGTCAGGAGGAGCGTAGACTCTCGCACAGTACGCCTTGGGCGCCCATAGGAGATGGCGTAAGAAAGGTGGATAGTTAGAGCTGACCAAGTCCCTTGAGGCAGGTAGCGTGAGGCAACTGGGGGGGTTATAGCGGTAACCAATCCGGGGACCATGGCCCAGGGCCTGCGTTACGAGTAGCCGACAGTAGGAGATGCCCGTACCTAGACAAGAGGTATCATAGCTACCACCCACACACACGCACCACAGAACACTTGCATGGTAAACATCGAGTATAGTGCATGAAGGAGAGGAGTTCCGCTGAGCCTGGGGTACAAGCCACCTCAATTTAGTGAGAAATAGAATGCAGAGCACACAAGTGACAACCCGTCAGTGTATTTTAGGTACGAGACACCCGTTAGACATTGAGGATAGGGCACATGGACATTTGGAGGACTCGTCCAAAATGGCGGCCATCCCCAAATGCGGTCCGCGGAGCAAGGACAGTGATCTAAGATGGCGGCTCCCGCCAAGCCTGGAGCAAGCACGTGCGTTGTGCACAGAGACAATCAGGAGAATGTGGCGGGACATGTGTAACAATTTGGCTCCAAACCCGGATTCTTGGCAAGGGGAGTTGAGCGGCGTGAAAGCCGAAAGCCCACCCATCTGTGTCGTGAATGGTCGAAAAGCCCGGCCATGGCACACTGACAAGGAAAAGATCCCGCCTTTGGATTCCACCAGAGGGAGGGGGCCCAAAGAGCACCAATCAGGAGAGTCCTCCCCCGCGAAGGGAGGGACCGGAAACCTGAGCGAAGAGCGTCACTTTTGTCTGGCATTCGAGGAGCAAGGAGCTGTAACACTGATCTGTCTTCACTCTGAGCGAACCATGTCCGAGATGAGTACTTCCATTCACCAAGTACCAGGAGGCCTACTGGTAGTGGAGGTAGCTGAGCACGAATACGTTCGGTGTTAGCGTGTGCACTGCGGGATACCGGGCGCGGTACCAAGCACCAAGGCCCGATGCCCTAAATGTGGCACGTTTTACCTTTGGCCAACCGAGCCGCGGGATTTGTTCAGAATGCCGCGGGGTGCCTCTCCAGGAACTTTGACGGAGGTGGCGGAAAACAAAGAAAAGACCGCACTGGGTCCCCGTTATACCATATCGGGAGGAACCAAGGCTCAGCTAGCTATTGAACTAAGCAAGCTGGCAACCAAGACAAGCGCGACCGCAGTGGAGGTGCACAAGCGAGAACATTTTGTACCCATACCCACTGGTCGTATCGCTGAAGAACCAGGTGACTCCCTAGCGGAGGAACCGATCGTGATTTCTTCGGAGGAGGAGATTGTTGTAACATTGGTGGCGATGCGCCTACCGGCGAACCACCCCAAAGGCATCAAAAGAGAGCAGATAAGTCCGGGGACCATCCGACGGCGAACGCTGGTGCGGCCGGAGGCCCGTACGAGTCCCACCGCCATGGTGACTCCCAATGCAATGGAGACGGAGACCGAGACGATCCTAGAGGAGCCCGATGTCATCAAAAAGCAGCGGAGTGGTAAGGAGACCCACCACCCCCTTACTCCCGCCAGGCACAGATCGCACTCACGGTGAACGAGAAAGAGAGGCTTGAGGTCTACTTGTTCGACCGTGTGCCGGATGTTCCACCGCCGCCCCCGGCGGTCCTCGATGCACTGCCGGTGCGTGACCCCGGGGCGGATGGGGACTCTGCAGGCAATTCGGACAACATCGGTTCCAGTTCCACTGGGGAGAAGACAAGTCCTGGAGGAGTGTTCTCCTCTTGGAGCATAGACGCTGCCATTGCCCTGGCTGCTCTTCGGAGTCGGGGCCCCTCCCGAGAGACCCGAAGTATGGCGGAGAGTGCCTTTAAGCACCGATTTCTCTGGCGGGGTGTCACCCGTTTGCTGGACAATGCTCTGGACGTTTCCCCAACCCCGGCCCATAGTACCCCTGCCCTGGCCACTGCCCCTGCCCCATCACGAGTGGTGCCACCGGGACCTACCAGGGATAAGTTTTGCAAATCCCCCAAATACGCTAATGACTTGTGGGACTGGGAGTTGCGTGAAGAGGGGTCGGAGGGGGAGATACCGTATTCAAGTGTTATACCTGTACTAACCCTGTGCTGTTTTCTCCCGCAGCTAGAGGGAAGGACCGTGGGTCTCACACTCCAGTAGAGACTGGGTCTACTAGTAAAGTGGTGCACAAAATGAATCCACTAGGTATTATAATGCCAAGGGAAGGAGAGATTGCTCGCGATCTACTGATGCGGGTACATCCGGTGTATCATCACAGGTAGAGTCTGATGTAGAACGCCCTAGTCCGGCTGCAGAGTATGAGCACCGCGACAAATGGTGGGCACCGTTGTTCACCGGATACCACGAGGGGATGGACCGTACGCGGTTCTTGTTGATTAAGAACGACGTGGTAGATCATTGGTGGGCGGCTGGTTCTTTCACTCCGCCGGAGATGGAGGATGAGTTAGATCACCGGTTTAGGGAGATAGAACAGAAACGTATTGTACCTCAAGGTCCCAGTATATTGTATGACGAGGTAGCTCCAGAGGAGCCTGTATTTTGGGTACTGCCAAGCAGGGCAGGGCACCGCACACTTACCAAGCTAAGTCGAGCTGACCGGGCCATAGTCGCTAGATACCGGCAGTCACACGGGTATGAATATCCCTACGTGCCGGAGCCCATCATGAGATAGATTGAAGAGAACCGAGACAGTTGGCTTAGGGAGGCAGTCCAAGAGTACCTTCGGACCAAGTTCGGTCGGGCGGGGTATCACAATGAGGATAAGATTAGTGAGCTAGTACGCATGTGGAGCATCGGTAGGTGTATTTACATGCATGGTGTTACATACAGGCCTGATCATGGGCCGGTTCAGTCGTTCGCTGTGACTGTCACTGATCATAATGGACGACGGGTAAGAAAGCCTGATCCAAGGTACTATCTGTAGGGTTCTCCATGTCGGGAGCACCTGGGTGTACTTGTATTAAACTACCTCATTATGCATGTATTATGACAATGTTATGTGTGCTGTTTCTCAGATGGTTCGCCGCAGGATGGTTCTGCTAAAGATAGGTCCAAATGGGGACCATTGGATTCCACCATAGGGAGAGTGTAGCCCCCTGTAAACAGCACAGGCTATACCTATCTTCCTTCTGCTGTGGTAAGTCCTGTTAAGATCAGGCACCAGTAATCATCATTTCTGCTGTGGTAAGTCCTGTTAAGATCAGGCACCAGTAATCATCATGGGTTTTCCCCCTTAATAGCCTTATCCTGACTGATAGACGCAGGCCTGGACTCTGCTGCAGGCGTGAGCACTTGGAGGGAAGGAGAGGAGGAATTATCTGGGCGAAGGCGAGCGGCATATAACCCGTCCTGGCTATTGTGTTGCGGCTGTTGGAAGCCCTTATCGTTGGGATAAGTGAGACTGTGTAGTTCCTTTCTGGAAACTTCCAGGTCTGTGCGGCAGCTGTTGGTCTCATGATGTGAGGCATCCAGTGCTCTGCGGAGTGTCTGAACCTCTTTCTGAGATACGTCCACCTCTATCCAGACACTGTTGACCTCCTGTTGTGAGGCATTCAGCTCTATGCGAAGAGTATGAACCTCTTGCTGGAAGACTGTCATCTGCTTCAGTGCCTCCTCATACTTCCGCTTTAGCGTAGCCACCATTTTATCAGATTGGCTCTGGTTTTCATCCATGGCGGAAATAGTAGCATTTGCAGTATCTAGCTAAGTCTTGAGATCGTCCAATTCTGTCCTGGCTAAAGAGTAAATTGTGAGCACATCTTTTTGTAGCCTCACGTTATTTTTCTGTAGCTCTGTGTAACCATCTTCCTTTTGATTCAATTGTTATCGGAGCATATCACAGTCATGCCTGGCATTTTTCAGGGCATCTTCAGGGCTGGTCAATGGATCGTCACTCACTGGTTCCGGCTCCACTTCCCTGGGATGGTTGGTTGAGGGTTCCTCACTGTTGGCACCGGACAGACACTTCTTTGGGGTACACAACTTCTGCCTTGGGCCCTCTGGATATTCGGTTAACCGCGGGACGAATTCTCCATTTTTTCTAGGCTGCAGGGCAACTCGGTCCCCCTTTTCCTCCACAGGATCTGCGGACGTGTCTGTTCCTTCCACGGTAAGTGAAGGACAGCTTTTCTTTTTCCGCTTTTTTGTTTTGGATGACTCCGTCCCATCCGGAATACTGGGGTCTCCTTCTTTATTTGATGCTTTAGCAGCTTTATTATATACGCCAGCCTTTTCTTGCAGTTGCTTTAGCTGACAGAAATATTGGGTGATCTGCTGCTCCCGCTCTTTTTCTTGTCGACCATATTCGTCATCATAGAGGGCGGTCTTTTCTGTTCGTGCCGAGTTCAGGCACCCCCACCATTCTTGGGGTGTTTTGTGGATGTGACTCGGTTTGGGTTCCCCGTAAGAGATGTCTTCCTCTTTATTGGACTGGAAGGGCCAGTCTTCCGTGGGGTAGGGTTCATTACAGGAACGCTGCATCTTGTCCTCCATTTTTAGGCTATCAGGTGTAATTTTCTTCCTGACCTCAGGAGGCGCTATTGCAGCTGTTGCCACTGTATTTGCTAGAACCCCCAATTGTGGTAGTCCTACAGATGGGCATATTTTGCTTGTAGAGGTCGTAGCTCTCACAGGCATCTCTGTAGACTTTTCTTTCTTGGATAATTTTTTCTTTTTCTTTTCAATATCAGCAGTACTGTTCATGCATTTTCTCTTATCAGGTATACAAGATGTGCAGTTGCTAGGGGGGAAAAAGTCTATTTGCTTTACACCATCTACTTGCTAGGTGCAATCTCTCCGCTTCAGCAACAGAATTTGGTTTTCTGCCTGAGTTCAGTAATTTTCAGTCTCATCCTTGGGTATTATGGCATTCACACTTCACACTTTGGGTGTCTGTTTTTTCTCCCAAGATATATATAGGCAGACTTTTTTTTACTTGCAGAAAAAAAAACATTCTTTGCAGTGGACTATTTCTTTCATTCCTGGCAGGGTGACTCAACACTCAGCAATTGGCTTTGAAAAACCTTTTTCCCCTATAGGGCAATTTTACACTCAGCATTTGTTTGCTAAAAATTCCCCTGCTTCAGCACAGTCTTGTATCAATTTTCACACTTTTCTGCATATACTCCATTCACAGCTGGTAGCCCTATGCGGTGTGGCAACCTTTATTTGCAAAATCAGTACCATCCGTGGGTCACCATCTGTATTCACTGCTTCAGCAAAACTTTTGAAAACAACAAACACCTATCCCTTTTTAAGGGCTGACTCACTTCTTGAACCCTGACTATGGCTGGAAGGCAAAACCCCTATTTCAATGACCATATTACACTTTGTGATAGGCAAAATAAGGTTAGCTGTTTCAGCAGTCTCTCTCCTCTTGGGATTGGGGCAAAGAGTCCATCTGTGTTTTTTTTTAAAGGTTCAATGCAGTGTACTGTAAGTTTCAGTGGTGTGTCCCTTTAACTCTGATCTCTGCTGCATGAGGTTTTTATTTTATTTTTTCTAAGTTGCTCAGAGTTGTTTGTAGGCAAAAAGCATAAAAAAAAATTCACATAAAAATCTCCGGTTCTTTTTAACTTCAAAGACACCTCTCATCTCACTTCGGACACCATATGTAGACGGACGTTCACAGAGGTACACAATTGGAGACTTTTATAAGGTGAAATTATAATAAGGCTTTATTGTGCCTTTTCCTTTTCATCAGGAAATCATCCAAACACAGGGGGGGGACAAAGCTTCTATTCACTTGGGAGTATCTCTAGTGAAAATACCATGTAATTAATTCACAACTCCCTAAGTCAAGCATGTCTCTTAATAATGAAAGTCTTATCTGTTAGCTGCTGTAGAGTAAGCTTCTCTGCTCTTCTGGAACCGCACCCGTGCGTGCACAGAAAATCAGCATCCAGGTTTAGAAGTCTTATTTGGTGTCTTACAATCAGCTATTCTGTGCAGAGCTCAAGACTGGTCAGCTCCAGAGATCTGTGTTCTCTTGGTCAGTATCTCCTGGGAGACTCAAGAACCCTGCTCTGTCTCCAAAGTTCAGCCCAAAAGTGAGCTAAGGAGTCACTTCCTGTCTCACAAGACAGGCTTTTGTAAGCAATCTAATCAGGCAGGTGGTGTTTGTTAATTGACTACCAGCAGTTAACCACCACACTGCTGGATTAGAGGCACATTACTTGAACAGGGATAACTCCCCTGTTACACTATTCTTCATCCGTAAAGACTGTGTGTGACTTGGAAAGTACTACCCTGGGACCCAAGGGGTTCTTCTATACTGGTCCTGTCCCATATTCCTGGGAGTATAGAAGATGGAGGCCCTGCACCACTAAGAGATCATGGAGGCTACCACCCCAGAAGCCCGGTCCTGGCTCCCCCACAACATCACGGGAAGCTCAGGCCCTCCTGTTCCTCACAGGTACGCACCACACCGCATGTAATCTGCCCTCCTGCACCCTAGACACCACCGTAGAGTCTGGGGGAGGGGGGGGGGGAAGCAGGGTTACATTTGTAAAGGTTTTTTTTTATTGTATTTCTTTCTTTTAATGTTTTTCATTGCCCATTGACTGATAATGTATTAATCTGTGCCCGTTTAGGGTATAATATAGCGACAGACAATGCGTTTTGTGGCAAATGCTTGTTTTCTATTAATTGTTATTTTTTTCGATTTCTCTTTATTCTTTGGATTAAATTGTTTTGTATTTGGATGGCTTGTTTTTAGTACATTTTAGGATTGATTAGCGTTTTTAATTATTTATTTGTTTTGTTAGCCACTGGTTTTCAATAATTAATTGTTGTGTTGGCTAGTGATTTTATTTGTTTAATAGTTTGCTTGTGTAGCCCCCTGTAAACAGCACGGGCTATACCTATCTTCTTCCTACTGTGATAAGTCCTGTTAAGGGCAGGCACCAGTAGTCATCATGGGTTTTCCCCCTTCCAAGCCCTGCCCTGAATGGTAGATGCAGGCCCCTGACTCTGCTGCAGGCATGAGACAGAGGGGAGGTTCTGCTGACATCATGAGGGGTATCTATTACGAGCCCGCTCCTGTGAGTGACTGTCTGTTCTGGCCGAGGAGTTGGAGAAGACAGTGCGCTCTCACCTGTGCAGTTCGTGCAGGAGCAGAGAGAGGAGAGGAGAGACTCAACCACTTTGAGTAGAGCTGATAGTACCATAGACCCGGTGGACCAATGCCCCCCACCCCATGTCTGGGGTGATGGGGAGAATCCATTCCCCACCCAGGGGATAACCTCTGAGGTGGGCTGCGGGGTATTGATGCCCCAGCCCAGACCATCCTGTCGTAGGAGAGACTTGGAGGGAAGGAGAGTGGAGTGCTAAGCGGGACATTGCTGTTGTTGTTGTGGCTGCTGGTCGCCACTACATTTGGAGTCGCTGATATGACCAATAAAGAGACATTACTTTTATACAAAGACTGTTGTGTGAGTCTGGAGCATTCAACCCTGGACCAGGGTGGTTCTTCTATACAGGTCCTATCCCATATCCCTGGGAGTATAGAAGATGGAGGCGCTGCACCACTAAAGCATGGAGGCTACCACCCCAGAAGCCTGGTCCTGTCTCCCCAATAACAACGCGGGAAGCTCAGGCCCTCCTGTTCCATGCAGGTATGCACCACCACTACACATGTAATCTGCCCTCACGCACCCTAGACATCACAGATGAGTCTGAGGGGGGGGAACAAGGGTTACATTTGGAGGCGAGCTGCTGAGATGCCAGAACAGGTCAGGCTTACAGCGAGGCGGAACGGGAAGAGTGAGATGCACTCTCCGTGCAAGTGCTGGAGAAGGAAGGGCACAATTGCACATACCGGGGGTAGTCAGGGGAGCGTGGACTCCCGCACAGTATGCCCTGGGCGCCCTTAGGAGGTGGCGTAGGAGGGGTGAATAGCTATAGCTGTCCGAGTCCCTTGAGGCAGATAGCATGAGGCAACTGGGGGGGTCAGCCTGTTAACTAGTCCAGGGACCATGGCCCAAGGCCCGCGCTATGAGTGGCCAAAAGTAGGAGACGCCGGTACCTAGAAAGGAGAGGTACACTAGCTATCACCCACACAAATGCACCACAGAGCACTTGCACCGTAGACACCGAGTACAGTGCATGGAGGAGAGGAGTTCCGCTGAGCCTGGGGTAAAGCCATCTCATATTAGTGGGATACAGAAACAGAATGCAGAGCACACATTTGGAGGTCAATCAGTGTTTAGGTACGAGATACCCAGTAGACACTGAGGATAGGGCACATGTACATTTGGAGGGCTCATCCAAGATGGCATCGTCCCGACATGTGCTCCGCGGAGCAAGAGAGCCGATCTAAAATGGCGGTTCCCGACAATCCTGGAGCAAGCACGTGAATTGTGCAAAGAGACAGTGAGAACAATGTGGCTGGAAATGTGCAAGAGTCTGGCGCCAAAACCAGACTCCTTGCAAGAGGAGCGGAGCGGCGCGAAAGCCGAAAGTCCACCCACCTGTGTCGTGACTGGTCAGCAAGCCAGGCCACGTCACACTGAAGGAGAGAAGGCCCCACCTCTGGATTCCACCAGAGGGAGGAGGCTCAAAGAGAGCCAATCAGGAGAGTCCTCCCCAGCAAAGGGAGGGACCGGAAGCCATAGCTAAGAGCTTCACTTTTGTCTGGCATTCGAGGAGCAAGCAGCTGAAACACTTAGCTGTTCCAACCCTGAGAGAACCATGTCCGAGATGAATACTTCGATTTACCAACTACCAGCAGGCTTATTGGTCGTGGAGGTAGCTGAGCACGAATACCTCCGGTGTTTGTGCGTTCACTGCGGGATACTGGGCGCGGTACCAAGCACCAAGGCCCAATGCCCTCAATGTGGCACGTTTTACCTTTGGCCGAACGAGCCATGGCCTTTGATCGAGACCCCGCGGGGTGCCTCTCCGGGAACATTGACGGAGGTGGCGGAAGGCAAAGACAAGACTGCCCTGGTTCCCCGTTACACCCAAGCGGAAGGAACCAAGGCCCAGCCCGCTACCGAACCGAGCGAGCTGTCGACAGAGAAGAGCGCGACCGCAGTGGAGGTACCGGAGCGAGACTACTTTGTACCTATACCCACTGGTTGTATCGCAGAAGAACCCGGTGACTCCCTAGCGGAGGAACCGATCCTGATATCCTCGGAGGAAGAGGTTGGCGTGACATCGGTGGCGATGTGCCTTCCGGCAAACCGCCCAAAAGGCCTCAAGAGGGAGCAGACGAGTCCAGAAACCTTCCGAAGGCGAGTTCTGGTGCGGCCGGAGGCCCGTAAGAGTCCCACAGCCGTGGTGACTCCCAGTGCGGCGGAAACCGAGACGGAGACGACCCTAGAGGAGCCCGATATCATCAAACAGCAGCGGAGCGGTAAGGAGACTCCACCACCCCCTTACTCCCGCCAGGCGAAGACCGCAACCACGGAGGACGAGAAGGAGAGGCTTGAGGCCTACTTGTCCGGCTGTGCACCGGATGCTCCACCACCGCCCATGCCGGTCCTCAACGCACTTCCGGTGCGTGTCCACAGAGCGGATGGAGATTCTGCGGGCACCCCTGATGACGTCGTTTCCGGTTCCACCGGAAAGAGAAGGCCGGGAGGGGTGCTCTCCTCACGAAGCATAGATACGGCCCTTGCCCTGGCTACCCTACAGTCGAGGCCCCTCCAGAGAAGCCAGAAGCATGGCGGAGAGCGAGTCTAAGAAAGCGTCCATTGGTCGCGGGATAGCCCGCTTGCTGGACATTGAGTCCCAGTCCATAGCTCCATTGCCCCGGCCACTGCCCCTGCCCCGTCATGAGTATTGCTACTGGGACCTACCAGGGAAAAGTTATGTAAATACCCCAAATACTCCATGGACTTGCAGGATTGGGAATTGAGTGATGAGGGGTTGGATGAGGAGATACCGTATTCAAGTGTTATACCTGTGCCTAACCCTGTGCCGTTTTCTCCTGCAGCTAGAGGGAGGGCCCGTGGGTCCCACACTCCAGTAGAGGCTGGGTCTACCAGCAAAGTGGTTCATAAGATGAACCCTACCAGGTACTTTAATGCCAAAGGGAGGAGAGATTGCTCGCGATCTACTGATGCGGGTACGTCCGGTGTATCTTCTCAGGTAGAGTCGGAGGTAGAACGCACTAGTCATTCCACCGAGTACGAGCACCGTGACAAGTGGTGGGCACCCCGGTTCACCGGATACCATGAGGGGATGGACCGTACGCGGTTCCTATTAATTAAGAATAATATTGTAGGCCATTGGTGGGCGGCTGGTTCTTTCACTCAACAAGAGGTGGAGGATGAATTAGATCATCGGTACCGGGAGATAGAGCAGAAACTTGTTGTACCCCGAGGCCCCAGTATCTTATATGATGAAGTAGCTCCGGAAGAGCCTGTGTTTTGGGTGCTGCCAAGCAGGGCGGGTAACAGAAAGCTCACCAAACTAAGTCGCGCTGACCGGGCCATAGTGGCTAGATACCGGAAGTCGAATGGGTATGAGTACCCTTATGTGCCTGAGCCCATCATGAGGGAGATAGAAGAGAATCGGGATAGCTGGCTCAGGGAGGCTGTGCAGGAGTATCTTCGGACCAAGTTCGGTCAGGGAGGGTATCATAATGAGGATAAGATAAGCGAATTGGTCCGCATATGGAGCATAGGTAGATGAATCTACATGCATGGTGTAACCTATCGGCCTGAGCATGGGCCGGTCCAATCTTTCGCTGTAACCGTCACGGATCATAATGGGCGTAGAATAAGGAAGCCTGATCCAAAGCATTATCTGTAGGGTTCTTCATGTTGGGAGTACCCGGTTGTATTATCATTGAACTACCTCATTATGCAATGTATGATGACAATGTCTCATGTGTGCTGTTTCCCAGGTTGTTCGCCGCAGGATGGGTCTGCTAAAACTAGGTCCAAGTGGGGACCATTGGATTCCACCATAGGGAGAGTGTAGCCCCCTGTAAACAGCACGGGCTATACCTATCTTCCTCCTACTGTGATAAGTCCTGTTAAGGGCAGGCACCAGTAGTCATAATGGGTTTTCCCCCCTTCCAAGTCCTGCCCTGAATGGTAGATGCAGGCCCCTGACTCTGCTGCAGGCATGAGACAGAGGGGAGGTTCTGCTGACATCATGAGGGGTGGGGCTGACTCTATTTAGGAGCCCGCTCCTGTGAGTGACTGTCTGTTCTGTCCGAGGAGTTGGAGGAGACAGTGCGGTCTCACCTGTGCAGTTCGTGCAGGAGCAGAGAGAGGAGAGACTCAACCACTTTGAGTAGAGCTGATAGTACCATTGACCCGGTGGACCAATGCCCCCCACCCCATGTCTGGGGTGATGGGGAGAATCCATTCCCCACCCAGGGGATAACCTCTGAGGTGGGCTGCGGGGTATTGATGCCCCAGCCCAGACCATCCTGTCGGAGGAGAGACTTGGAGGGAAGGAGAGTGGAGTGCTAAGCGGGACATTGCTGTTGTTGTTGTGGCTGCTGGTCGCCACTACATTTGGAGTCGCATTCAACCCTGGACCAGGGTGGTTCTTCTATACAGGTCCTATCCCATATCCCTGGGAGTATAGAAGATGGAGGCGCTGCACCACTAAAGCATGGAGGCTACCACCCCAGAAGCCTGGTCCTGTCTCCCCAATAACAATGCGGGAAGCTCAGGCCCTCCTGTTCCACGCAGGTATGCACCACCACTACGCATGTAATCTGCCCTCACGCACCCTAGACACCACAGATGAGTCTGGGGGGGGGGGGAACAAGGGTTACACTTGGATAGTTGTTTATTTAATTGTATTGTTTTGGAATAACATAATTATAATAATGTAGCTATTTTGGTGATAATTACAGTATTTGTGATGTCTACTATTAGGCTATTTAGTTCTTTTATCATTGGGGTGTTTAGGTTCTTCTGTATTTATGTGATTATTGTGTATTTTTGGCTTTAATTATTTTTATTAGGTTGACCATATCTG